>JZKD02S1679962.1:0-17817 GCA_000966675.3 Picea glauca
TTATCATTAAATACTGAATTCATGGCAGAAAGAAATAAATACATAACTTGACAAAGTACCTGGTTCTGATGCTAATTTATGTTTCCTGCAGCCTTGCTCCCTGCTACTCAGTCCATTCCTACCACAGACACAGAAAATAACTACCCAAAACTAATGTCCTCCCTGCCAACTAGGAAAACTCCCTAGCTCCAAGATATCTATGGATATCCTGGCCCTCCGTGCCCAAAACCTCCAGCAACCCAGTGCCTCCCCTGATCAAAGCCATAGTCCAGAACACTCTATTCCTTGCTCATAGCAAGCCAATATTCCACAAAATATACCACGGGCTCAGAGCCAATACAATAGTGCACAGAAAATACCACATAGAAACTCTGCTCCCCGGCAAAATGTAATGGTTCTCGGCCAATACAACCGGCTCAGCAATATAGTCCGTAGCATCCATCCCCCACCGAATGGTGTGCACATCCCCCTCTTCCCCTTCCCTTATTCCTCCCAGCCGCCTCATGCAATTACTCTTCCAACCACCCTCCGTCCCCCGTCTTTCGTCATGAGTTAATGTTTTATCTCCTCGGGATCCATGGCTATCCCTTTCTGCATACGCCACCATTTTTATATCATTTTTCATTGATCTATTAATTTTATTTCACAGGTCATTAAATGTGATCTGTAATTTGAACTATTACTCAGTTAACCATAATTAATTTCTTTAATTAATTTTTCTTTATAATCTTTAAGCATGTATCCCATTAGGGTCGTTACATCAGGCATCGTTTCCGGGGATGAAGTTGAAGATTTTCCCTAGGATTGAATGACATTAAGCCTCTGATTCTGAGGGTGCATCAGGCATTAGAGCCCTACAATATTTCTAATATGCATCTGGTGACTCCATTGTGTTGACTCCACTTTGGTGAACATGTTGTTTCAATTGTGGCTTCGAGAGGCAAACACACGCAGTCTCATCCACAGTTGCCTCTAGTTACACCTGAAGCAGATACAGAGAAAATTATCAGAAAGGGAAAGGACCTCAAAGAAGGAGTTTCAGCTGATGAACCAGGTATTTTTGATAGTTCTCATGACCCTCTTTTAGAAACTCTTGTAGTTTCTTCTTAGTTTCCTATCAGACCTCTTGTTGGATTTTCTCATTTGCTGAATTTTGGGAGTGTTCCTGTTGAGTTTTCTCCTCTTGATATTAGATTAGATGGAGAGAGCTTTGTCACTCCTATTTCTCTTGATGTTGCAGCCTAGTCTAGACCCAGGAATCCAGAAGACTTTCCTACCCCACGTTTTGCAACCCCTCCTCATATTATTGTTCCTACTGTTGTACCCACACCAACCTCTACTCCTTTGAGCCCTGTAGCTTTTTCTCTGAATCCTCCATTGTTTCCCTTTCCACCTAGAATCTCAGTTCCAATCTCCCATGTTCAAACTCCTTCTCCTCCTAGTTCTCCTCCACCAAACATTCCTATTGCAAGATAAAAAAACCCCGTGACTAGGATGGAGGCCATAATAGCTACTAGATATGCTCCCCTTGTGTTTCCTCGGCCTCTCAATGCCCTTCCAGTAGATGTCTACCTCAAGCAATTGCCCAAGTTTACAGGCAAGGGAGACATAACTAAAGAAAAACACCTTGAAGCCTTTTACAATTTTACAGATCATCATGTCATCATGCATGCAGACATATGGATGAGGATTTTTGTGCATATCCTTGAAGTTGAGGCTAGGAAGTGGTTTAGGGCCTTGCCTCTTGGATCTATCAATGGGATAGAGGCTTGGATAATGCCTTCTTGAGACAATGGGGAGATAAGAAAGACTTCATGTATTACATGACATAGTTTGGGTCTTTTAAGAGAAAGGAAGGATATTTTGTCTTCGATTTATCCAAGAGGTTCAATAATATGTACCATAAGATATTTGTTGAGATAAATCCCTCAGAAGCTTTAGCTAAAATCACTTATGCCAGTGCTTTTGACCTGGATTTTTGCCTCTTGTTGAGGGAAAGATGAGCCACTTCCCTGGCTCACATGCAGGATGCGGATGTAGAAGTTGAGTCGAATATATTGGTTGTTGATCAACTCAAAAATAAAGTTGATAAAGACATACCCAGAAGGAGAGTTGAAGCCTCCACATCCAGTTCCTTTTCCCTTCCCCCTCAGATGGATGAAGTGACTAAGGTATTGAAATTGCTTTCAGCTAGGATGGAAAGGTTGGAGTTAGAAGGGAAGCCCATGTATAGAAATCCCCAAAATACTGATAACGGAGGATTTAGGAGGCCCAACAACAATGCCCCAAAAATTATTCCAAGGGAACAAAGAAGCAGAGATAAGAATGATCAAAGGATTCAAGCCCCTCTCCAAAATAACCTTGTTGATGATGAGGAAGGGGAAGAAGAAGAACTAGACCCTAAAATTCAATATATTGAAGACACCTCCCCTTTCCCCCATTTGACTCAATCTGCATATGAAGAATCCCTTATGAACAGTCAAATCAATGAACTGAGTAAGTGGAAGAAAGCCAAAGACGACAGTCCTAACAGATACAATCTCAGGTCAAAGAAGAAAGAAGGGAAGTCGGATATCCCTGATCAGCCTCTCTTAGTAGAAAGGCCTACTAAACCTGCAGCAATCACTACCAAGGAAAAGAAAACTCAGAATATTTCACCAACAGCCAAAGACCTTGTCCCCAAAGTGAGGGAAATTTCTATGCCTCCTTCCTCCTTTAGTTTGGAGCATGAAATTCATAAAATCAGAATTCTTGTGCCCCTTTCAGAGCTAGTCAAACATGAAGGTTTCAAAAGGTCCCTCTCCAAACTGATGTTGTCCGAGCCACCTCATCTTTCCACAAACTTAGTAAATATCCAAAATGAAAAGATGGCAGTCATCCTAGGCCCCATGGTAGAATACAAAGATGATTCATCACCTCCCTTCTACACATCCCTGAACATACATGATAAGGTGTTGCATAATTGTCTAATGGATTTAGGGGCTTCCCATAACCTCATGTCCAAAACAGTCATGGAATAATTGGGACTGGAAGTAACAAAGTCCTATCATGATTTGTACTCTTTTGATTCAAGGAGGGTGCAATGTCTTGGAGTCATCAAAGACCTGGTGGTGTCCCTATTTTAGCTGCCCATGAAGAGTGTGGTAATGGAAATTGTGGTATCTAATGTTCCTCCCAATTTTGGCATGCTATCGTCAAGATCTTGGATTAAAAATATTGGAGGAACATTACAGATGGACCTCACATATGCCACCATCCCAGTATTTGGAGGGGAGCATAGAAGACTGTACAAAGAAGATCAGTTGGCCTATATTATCAATGATGAAGCAGATCCCACCAATCATCCCATCTTTTCCCTTGACACCGATTTAGGATCTAGCTTGTTGCAGCTCACCAACACCCCTGAGCCTCCCCTTCAAATCAAAGAGAAGCCAGTTTATTTTCATGGAGCACGTCCCTCAACTACATTTGTGTGGAAAATATTCTTTGATGGAGCTTCTTCTAAATATGGAGCAGGTGCTGGAATAATTTTGGTGTCCCTTGCTCATGAAACCACATCTTTGTCATACAAATTAGATTTTGAAGCTACCAACAATGTGGTAGAGTATGAATCTCTTGTTTTGGTTTTGAGGGCTGCAAAGGACATGGGGATTAAAGAAATATCAGTGTTTGGTGATGCTAATTTAATCATCTAGTAGGTCAGAAACATCTATCAGGCCAAACACCCTCATCTCAGAAACTATAGGAATGAAGTATGGCACCTCATTGACAGTTTTTTCCTAGCTTTCAACATATCATTTATTCCAATAGGAGAAAACATTGTGGCTTATTCTCTGGCTATTTCAGCAAGCAATTTCAAAGTCCCTCTACCTCCTAAGCTCAGGTATGATATAAAAGTAAAATACAGACCCTCCATACCTGAAAATGTTAAGCATTGGAAGGTATTCGAGGATGATCTGGAAATCAGAAAATTCCTTGAGTCTGTTGATGAGTTTTTTGCATTGCAAATTGATCAAGATCACGATCCCAAAGGTGATCCTCACCTTGAGGAATTTTTAAATAAGATTGTTGATCATCATATTGTTCAGCTGCCTAGCAATCACATTCCAAAGGGACTGGTTCCTTTGGAGAGGCTTTTTTGTAGAAATGATGTGGCAGTAAAAGGTAAAGTCTCAGATGATAATGATAATGTAACAGAATGCAATATTGGCACAGAGGAGGATCCTATGTTCGTCAAGTTGTCAAGCAGCCTATCAAAAAAAAAAGGGATGAGTATACTGAGTTATTAAGGGAATTTTTTGAGGTGTTTGCATGGACCCATGAAGACCTCAAGACATATGACACATATGTCATTGAGCACAAGATCCGACTGAAAGAGGAGGCCAAGCCATTCAGGCAGAAGCTAAGACAGATTAATCCTATGTTGTTGCTTGTCATGGAGAGAGAGGTGAAGAATTTGTTAGATGACCAAATCATTGTCCCCTTAAGATACTCTGAATGGGTGGCCAATCTGGTCTCAGTAAGGAACAAGAGTGGAGAAATCAAACTCTGTGTTCATTTCAGAAATCTAAACAGGAGCTCAAAGAAGGACAATTACCCTCTAGCAAAGATGGAACATATATTGCAAAGGGTAACAGGGGCCTCTAGGATTTTAATGATTGATGGATTTTCTAGCTACAATTAGATCTCTGTTCTACCTGAGGACAGGGAGAAAATAGCCTTCACCACTCCTTGGGGTACATTCATGTATGCCAAAATTCCCTTCGGATTGATGAATGCAGGGACAATGTTTCAGCGAGCCATGGGCATAGCCTTCATTGGGGAGAAACATTAGTTTGTGGTGATCTATCTGGATGACATCACAGTCTTGTCTAGATCTGACAAAGAGCATTGTTTTCATCTGAGGAAAGTTTTCTTGAAATGTAGAAAGTTTGGTCTCTCTCTCAATCCCAAGAAGTATCTATTTTCTATGAAGGAGGGAAAATTGTTGGGTCACATAGTATTAGCTGAGGGAGTCAGGATTGGTCCCAACGGAGTTGAAGTAGTTCAAACCTTGTCACTCTTGAGATCCAAAAAAGAGGTCCAGTCTTTCCTGGGAAAAATTAATTTTCTGAGAAGGTTTGTTTCAAACTTTGCCTAATTAGTAAAGCATATCACAACCATGCTTAGAAAGGGAAATGGAGTAAAGTGGATTGTTGAACCCAGGGAATCCTTCAACCAAATCAAAAAGGCACTGACTGAAGCACCTGTGCTTATCAATCCTGATTATTTCAAGGATTTCCTAATATTTTCTTTTTCTTCTTTTGATGCAATGGTCGTTGTCCTACTACAAAAAAATGATGAAGGGATGGAGCAGCCTATTTCCTTTTTTAGCAGAGCACTAAGGGATGCAGAGGTCAAATATGGCATCATGGAGAAATAGGACTATTCCCTAGTAAAATCTCTCAAAGCATTCAGAGTCTATGTTCTACACTCAAAGGTCATTGCATATGTTCCTTCAGCTTCTGTGAAGGACATCCTTGTCTAGCCTGACATATACGGGAGGAGGAGAAAGTGGATTTCTAAAACCATTGAGTTTGATCTTGAAATAAAACCCACCAAACTCATTAAAGGACAAGGTTTAGCCAAGATCCTAGTTGAATCCAATTCTAAGGATTTGGGGGTAAATTTCATCCACACTTGTTCAGAAAATCAACAGGCCGAGTTGTTCGATACAAGCTCTCAAAAAAGTCCCCTCTTGGAAGAATGAACCTGGTATGGAAACATTATATATTTTTTGCAAGAGTTAAGACCCCCTGATGGAATGGGAAAAATCAAGGCAAGAGATTTAAAGCTCAAATCAATCAGATATTTCCTTATCGACCGGGTCTTATATTGGAAAGACCCTATGGGAGTGCTTCTAAGATGTCTCAACCCACAAGAGACCCAAAGAGTCATGTTTTATTTCCATAGTAGCCTATGTGGGGGACATCCTTTCTGGAAGACCACGGCCTACAAAATTCTCAGGGCTGGTTACTACTAGCCCACCTTATTCGTTAATGTATGTAGAGAAGTTAGAGAATGCATCAACTGTCAAAAATTCTCAGGGAAGCAGCAGCTCAAATCCTTGCCATTAAATCCTGTAGTAACTTCAGGACCCTTTCAACAATGGGGGTTGGACTTCATTGGAGAAATACATCCTTCCTCCAGTGGAAAACACGGGTGGATCCTAACTTCCATCGATTACTTCACCAAGTGGATAGAAGTTGTCCCTACCAGGAATTCTTCTCATAAGGTAATTATTGGATTTCTCGAAGACATCATCACAAGGTTTGGTTGTCCCAGTAGAATTGTCACTGATAAGACTGCATCTTTCAAGTCTGAGCCTCTGGTCAGGTTTTGTGAGAAGTTTGGGATTTCACTAATTAACTCCACTCCCTGTTACCCTCAATTCAATGGAATAGTAGAGTCTTACAACAAAATATTAATCAAGCTCATTAAAATATTGCTAGAAGAAAATAAGAAAGCCTAGGATTCAAAGCTCAAATTTGTTCGATGGGTTGATCAAGTGACAGCCAAGAGGTCCTTGGGCACCTCCCCTTTTCAACTTGTTTATGGGATAGAAGTTTTATTTCCCACACAGCTGGCTCTGCCTATAGAAACATTCTTTCAAGAGTATGAAGGAGAGACAGACAATATGGTCAGAAGAATTCATCATCTGGAGGAAGTGAAACAAACAAGAGAGCAGGCAATGGACAGAGTTCACGATCATCAGTAGAGATCAAGCAGACCTTTGAAAGAAAGGTCAGGAAAGAGGGATTCGAGCTAGGAGATATGGTGCTTAAGTGGGATGCACCCATGCATAATAGAAGCAAACACAACAAGTTTGAAGCCCTTTGGTTTGGGCCCTTCAAAATCTATGAATTATTTTCAAACAACACCTACAGGTTGCAGGATTTGGAGGGTGAAGAATTTTTCAATGTCCTAGTGAATGGGCATTTCCTAAAGAAATATTTTGTTTGAGCCATAAGTGGCTCTTCAATTTATTGTAAATATTTCTTTCTTGTTTTTTTCTGGCTTAATAAATGACTCCATATCCCAACAGCAAGGCATTGAAGCTGCAGAAGAGTTCTTGGAATCTCACAGGGAGAAATCCATCCCCCATGGAGCCTAATGTTATCACATAATCATGTATTAGGGGTGTTTTTCATTTGGAAAAGGTACCAGGGCAAAAAACTGGCAAGAATGCGGGTCAAAACCCACATTCCTAAGTTTGGAGGCCCGAGCGCATGATACTAAGGACTAGGCAAATCTGGGCAGCCAGGACTTGCACTCTCAAATCTGCGATCGAGGATCAATTACAGACCCCCTTCTCCATTCTACCTTTATCAAAGGGGGGTGGGGGGTCTGGAATAAGCAATAAGGGGCGCCCAAATCTCGGCGGCTGAGATCTGTGCACCCATATATACGACGCAGGTTCCATTCCAGACCCCCTTTGCTTTTCTGACTTTAATGGGGGGGGTTTGGAATGAGGCACTTTTGAATGTGGTCCCCCTGCTATTGTGGTGCCCTCTCTTGATGTTAGACCCCCTCTCTCCTAAATCTACTTACCACCTCCATTATCGCCTTCACCTCCCTCTGCCATTTGTCACCTTTACCCATTGCATCCTCCCTGGCAGATGGTCTCATCCTGTCCACTGCCGCATCCTTACATATTCCCCCACGTCATCACCCCATGCCACTCCCACTTGTGTCTGGTCCCCCGATCCCTCACCAGTCGCATTCCGGATGCCTCGTCACCTTCCCGTGACACATCATCTTGTCATCCAATGTCCTAGCCTCCGTGTTTCTGTCCACATGGCCTCCCCACCATCTCATTACTACACCATGCATGTCAAATTATCGTTTCCTGTCCACCCTCCATTCACCATATTATGTCATGTGCCTTGTTTTATATTCGCCCCCATCATATCCTCATCCACGACTACAGAATGGGCCTCCTCGCAGTAGTCCAGCGAAGAAGCAGCAACCAAGGAGAGGTCATCGCATCGTTCAAGTGTAGAGTTTACTAGGAGATTCTCAGATCTCGATGAATCAGTTATTGCAAATGTGGAAGGTGGGTGAGACATCATCTCCTTCTATAAATAGAAGTCCAAAAAGGGACTAAGCGTAGAGGTGACTTTCAGTCCTTTCTGACAGAGATCACGTCTGACAGAAGACTGCATGGGCAGTCTTCCCAACGTCTGCATGCGTATCCTGACAAGAGAATATGAGAAACGTAAATCCTTGAATGTATGACTTGATCACGTCTCAGACAGTCGGAGCCAATCTGAGTATATGTAGGCATTTTTTCCATTTTTTTGGGTATCATTGGTAGAGCTAAGCTCCCTATTGTAAAGTGTTGATGAAGCATTGGCTTCCTTGGTTATGCATATGTATGTGAAACTTTTTGTTTAATGATAGTCAGGTTTATTACTCCACCTTGTTTCCATCTAATACTGGAAGAGTTCATGATTGAATGATTCACATAAATTGTTGTGACTGTGTTATGATAAATGCTTTATGATAACGTTGTTATGATTTCTTTTAGTGTTCTTGTAATTTGAATACAAGAAGTTATTGTGTTTAAGTTCTTCCTCTTTGGACTATTGGAAGTTGGATGCCTATAGAATACCTTTACGTTTTCTCACCGAAGTCTTCCTCCTACTCACCCTTACTACAACTTACTGTCTGAAGTTAAATTAAGACTTCACCTGTCTACACATAGCCCGGTCCAAGATTTTGAGTTAAAATGATATGGTGTTGAGTCTGTTCTCTTTCGATCACCCTTTATAAACAAATTGTGACATATAAACTGATGGGTATCAGGCTTACTCCTGCTGCAATCCAGAGGTGAATTTTGGTGGTAACACCCACGAAGTCCATAGTTAAGCTCTTTTCAGACTCCCTAAAATTGAAAATATAGTCAAGTGACCCTGTCTCTTCACACTCGTTAAATTGGTCCAGAAGAACATCCCTTACGGAGTCCATAGTTAAGCTCTTTTCAGACTGCTTAAATATGAAAATATTGTTGAGTGATATTGTCTTTGTCACACTCATTAAAATTGTTTTGAATAGACATTTGTTCGGTGCTATTTTATCCCTTTTTCGAGCCGAATAAACTACCTTCGAAAAAGGTACCCCAGTGGAGTCTCTTTTTACTCTTTTTCAGACTCTCTAAAAATTAAAAATCGTCAAGCTTACCTTCTCTGGGCTCGTTAAAATTACATTGAAGGAAGTTATCATTGTGTCTTATTAATCACATTTGCATCCCTGCGTCTTTGGCCTAATGTCAGCTCCATGTTTCTCTCAACTGAACCATTTAAATCATGCCTTATACGCAAGCCTTGTATCACTTTTCCTCTGCGTCTTGACACCTTGACCCATGGAGGATTTTTTCTGAGTGTCCTTTTCCTGCATATGTCCCCTTTCTTTGATCATAAGCATGTTCCTTGTACTTGGAACTAGTATGTATGTGACACTCGTTCCTCCTTTGTAACGTAGCATTCTTTTATTCTTTTTCAAGCTTTCCAAAATTATTGAAAAAGACAAAAAAATCAAATATACCCCAAAAAGAGGAAGGGAAATGTATTTTCTTTTTGTTGACAGCACAATGAGTCTCCCTTGGAAAAAGCACATCCTTTTGTTTGTTCCTCAAGCTCTAGGATTCAATATGACCTTAGGAAGTTGTTCTCGCTACATAGAGTTGTGTCCTCCTTTTTTTGGTTCTCCTTCGAAACATTTGGAGAGTTCGCCTTTCCTCCTGCATCGTGAACTTATGTCAATACCATGATGCCTGAGTCTCATCTTTTTTCGTGCTTTTTTCCAAGGGAAGTTTTACTAAACTTGAGTTGGCCCTTCTGCAGTTTGTCTCTTGTCCTCATGCCCAACCACCCTGAAAGTCCCATCAAGTCCTTGCTCAAAATCCATGAAGTTCTCTGCCTTATCATCGAGATCCTCTTGTCTATTCCTGACGAGCCATCGAAGACCTCTGGGTAGTGAAGTCATACACTGATATTACACTCCTACCTGAGTTTTGAATGTTTTTAAGTTATTTCTCGAGCTCTGAAGACCTCATCTCCAGCCATCAAGCGTCATTGGCTTCTTGAAAATGGATACTATACATGTATATATTTTTTATTTTGAGATGTAGATTCGTTGTGTACTACTCATGGCTACACTTTATATAGTTATATGACATGGATCTGTAGTGTATTTGATTGGAAGCTATGATTTTATTTCATCTCGAGCATGGGTATGCATGCCTCGGTGAGACAAATTGTTATTTTGCAGATGGCACCTCCCGAACTCTGGTCCCTGAGCTCACTCGTTTCATACATTGGTGAAGATTTGTAATGTATTTCAGCCATCAGATGCTCTTTTGACCTCATACATTAGGGGGCATCTGTTATAACCCTAAACTGCACTAGACATGCATACCTGGCATCAGGCCATATTACTTTCTATATTTTCCAAGCCATCACTAAAAAGCTCTTCTAAAAACCATTTTTTTGAAGGTGTATGCGCCCTACACCATTACTGCTCACGTACACACGTTTGTTGCACCACTACAGCTCGCTTATATTCACAAAAAATTGTAAAAAATGAAAATTGAATATGGATACGGGTTTTTGGGTCGTTACTTAACCATTTGAACGCCCATATCCAGTCACCCCAACCGTTACTATCTCTTTTGGCCTATAAAATAAGGTGTTGGGGCCCCATTCTAGGAGGAAGCACGATAGCATAGAAACTCTGCCCATTTAAATATTCCCCCATTACCCCATTATTTTTCAACCACATTCTGAGTTTGAGACAAAATGCCTTCTTCCTCCTTTGCAAATCCTTGCCATTTCCCTAGAGATAACTGAAGAGGAGAAGAACACATGGAATAAATTGGTGCAAGGTGAAGAGGATCCCGGGACCAAGTTTGAGGAGCAGTGTTGGTCTCATGTTGTAAACGACTTTTGAGAGATTAATATAAAGAAGTACTTTTTTCGTCCCACCAAATGACGTCTTAAATATTCATGATTTGTTTACATTTCTTGGTTATGATGTCTAACCCACTAATCCATACATAGAATGCATGCTTGTAGTTTCTTGTTTTTATTTTGGTGAATGCGGGTCAGCCTTGGGAGGAAACTTGCAGTCAGTAAACAATCGAGCGTAAAGGGATCGAAACCGGATGTGGAGTTTAAGGTATGCCTACCGGATCCCTGTACTTTTTATTTTATGTATGATTGTGGGATAAATTCAGGATAGTTGATAAAAAGTAGGAGACTTTAGACGGTTAGCTCTGCCTACATTTTACAACCCTGGTGTAGTGCGTAGAGGGGTTTTCCTGCTATATCATATTGTTGATCCAAACCTATATCATTACAGTGTAATTGGATATAATTAATTATATCATTACAGTTAAGGATTAATCCTTAACTTCTGAATTCGAGATGAAGAATCTAATTATGTTTCACTACTTCTTGGGACAAGAAGTATGACATAGGACCAATGATATTTTCTTGAGTCAAGAAAAATATACAGTGAAAATATTAAAGAAGTTTAGTATGACAGAGTGAAAAATCCACCATGATGGATTTAAAGAAGAAGATTGATGATGATTTGGACAAGACTAATCCACAGTTGATTGGATCATTGATGTATCTAGTTAACACCAGACATGATTCATGCCATGCAGTGCATGTGATTAGTCATTTCATGAGTCAACCGAGATAGACTCACTAGATAACAACAAAACATGTAATGAAATATATACGATGCACGGTTGAATATGGTCTGAGATATGCTTCTAGTGTGAACTTGAGTTTGCAAGATATGTCGATTTAGATTGAGAAAAAAGTACAGTGGACCGAAAGAGCACATCTGGCTAATGTTCTACCACGAAGTTTTCCATGGTTTCCTGATGAAAAAAGAAACAAAACTCTGCGGCCTTGAGTACCACAGAGGCAGAGTATATAGCAATGAGTGTGTGAAGAAATGTGGCTTCATAAGATTCTGACAGATTTACTTGACCATGAGATGGATCCTATGATGATAACCATGATCTGTGTATAAATATCCTTGAGAACCCAGTGTTTCTTGATGGATTGAAACATGATGAGATGAAATATCTTTATATCGGAGATATGATGCAAAGAAAAATCGTACACATGCAGTATTGTTGTATTCTTTTCACCACTTGGATGAGCAAAAGAGAGACACCTACAAGTCCAGTTGGGTCAGCTGAACAGGACAAAATTTAGTGCAAGAGTTAGACGCATCAATCACAATAAATAAATAAAAAACTAAGCTAATAACAAATAAAGAAACAAAACTACAATGCATAAGGAAATTAGAACCAAAATCAACTGAAACATTGACCAATATTCATGCCACCAATGGATAGATTGTATTAGTGGGAAAACACCAAAGAGAAAGRGAGACTTATGGGTCCCCTCTTCCTCCAAGGGAGGGATCTTGAATCCCCTATGTGAAATCTCTTCTTACAAATAGAAAACTAAAAAGGAAATGGTGAAGAAATCCAAAGCTCATTCCCTTAAGAGGTGAGGAGAATGGCTCAATGAAATGATGCTAGTATGCTCCAAACAAGAAAGAGGTTCCTTATAGGAGAATAGAGGTAGCATAATAATACAAATAGATTCTTGAATTCATAGTGCACCCATGGCCTCTTTTTATAGAAAATATTTGAGGCATTATCCAACCGGTCTTTAGTGTGAACAAGGGGCCCTTTAGGGCACCCTTAGGTCTTTGACTAGCCCCCCACTCAGATTCAGCTTGGATTTGAGGGTCAAATCGAATTGGGAGATGAACCAGAAGTGGGTGAGGGGCCGACAAGAAACATAAATGCATCATTCTCAGGAGTGCGTGGATTTTATCATGCACATTCATGCCTTGGATGCATGTGCGCTTTTCTGACGTTTCTAACCTACGCATGTGCGCACACCTCCTGTAGTTCTTCTGCGCATGTTAATTTTTTAAACAATTGTATAGTTTGTGCATTTTTGGAAATGTATTTTTGAAGTTGTGAGTGAACTAATAGGTGATTATAGATGTTGGATTCCTGTAACCATTTGTGGATGAAATTTTAGTGATAACAGATGTCCCCTGAGGTGTGAGGTTAGGAGCATATGTATCGTTGAAATACATCAATGTTTCTTCTACTGAGAGTACCATTGTAAGAAAGAGTGTTGAGAGGAATTGCAAGAGAGACCCATTGGAAGGAGAGGGGAACCTATGGGACCCAAACCTTTCTCAAGGTGTGGAAAAATAAAATAAAAACTGTATACAAACAAGGCGGGCATGCCCCATGCTCATGTTATGTAACTCAAATGTGTAAGACAGTAAATGAATCTGTATTCTGATGTAGATAACTAAAAAACCCTCCAGGGTGGTTTGATAATGAAAGATGACAATTATGATGGTGAAAATACTCTGAAAAGAGTTCATGACACTTGTAAGAAGTGTTGATGATTCACAGGCATTGATAGCCCAACACTTTTCAGAGGTCTTCAGCTAGTATAAAACAACTGCAATAGTCGCAAAGTAAGACCCATCATATCATGATATGGTGTTGAACTCAAATTCTATGGGGGTCAATGATAGGAGAGAGAAATGATGGTTCTCCTTGTGTCGTCTGAGACTCCTCATTGTATAGTTAATGAGAGTCAAGATATTGTCGCTCTTTTGGAAATTGTTTTGATGTTGACAGAAAAGGAGATGCGACTCCAAGAAGCAAAGGGCTTCATGAAATCCACTAGATGAGATAAAGAACTAATGAGATACATGGATGAATTCAAGATGCGGCAAGACTCGAGACTGTCCTTGATTGGGGATATATGTGAAGTATGAGTGGCAACAACTGTGAAACTGGATCTAGCGTCAGGGGGATGAATAAACGTGGGTTTAAATTGTGCCAGAGGCATGACAAAGTAGACAAACTCATATATCGAAGGTACATGGATGGTGGGATACTTGGGGTTTATGGATGATGTCAACAAGTGTAGAATGTAAAGCAATTCCCCAACCAAGGGAGACATGGGTTGCTTTTCCAGAAAAGGAAGGTCACTAAAGGTGACAACAAAAATCTATGTAAATGCTGGAAACGAAAGGTTTTGTACAATTACCAAATAAAATAAAAAATAAGGTGGGATAAGCATACAGATATAGAAATGGGTGCCCCAGTGAAAGATGGCTTGGCATTTGAGGGCACAAGTTGTATGGAGAATTGTTGGAGGGTGGGGGCCCCATGGGTGGGTTTTTGTATGAGGTAAATGAATGGAGGTGAATTTGCATATGGGAAAACTGATTGTGGATGAAATTGGAAGGTTAATGATACTGCGGTGGTGCAGTCAAATTAGAACTGTGAGGAGATATCTTGGGAGTCCATTGGTAAAGCTAGAAAATGAGGAGAAGGTGTATGTGGATGATTCTTGAACATGCATAAGACTAATGGGACTCCCATCCCTAGGGGATGAAAAAAGAATGAGTGTCAAAGTGCCAAAGGAGACTATGAATGGGACAACTCATGTAGGAGAGAGTGATATCGGTTGATAGTACTGAAATGCAGCAGAGGTGATAGTACTGCAGAGCCATATGTGAGGATCCTACAGGAAAATGTCAGAGGGTGTGACTAGGAGATGCAATGAATATTCAAAGGGAATGATTACATGCATACCTGAAGGGTTTGCATTGATGTTGGATGACCACGTACCTGCACACATGAAAATCGAATACATGATGTGAACAATATTTGAAGAGAAATAACATATAACAGTTATTCAATAATTTTGAACATGAGCATGCGTACCTAGGTGTGATGTGAGAAAAATGTTCCTCGGGGGCCAAGGATGGATGGTGACCTGGGGAATGTGATTGTGTAGGTGGTGGGATCCCAATCCCGTTGCTGGAGACGAATCATAAAATGGATGCTCGAAGCTCCTATAATTGAGCATGAAAGATTATAAAAAGGGACTATATATAGATGTAGGGCCCACATTGCCACCTCATTTGTACCTGTTGCCATAGTGAGTTGACGAGAAGTTTTGAGAGGATATTTGGATATTCTAGGGGTTCGAGCTAGTCGATCCAAGATTAGCAAGAGTCAGTTTCATGGTCTCATCCTCCTACATAGTAATTAGGATTTATTTTCTGGGAAGGGTCGTACAAAGGGTCATATATTGGGGTTTTGTGAGGGTGGGCCCCCTAGTGCATAGGCAATCAAAGGATTCCCACGCATGGGTGCGTGGTTGTATAGAGGATAGTCATGCATGGGGGTGTGTGAGTAAGGGAAACAGGTGCGCATTTGATGCATGCCTATTCAAAGAAGAGTCACACACTTAGGTGCAGTTGTTTCTCTGACAGTTGTGCACATGTGCACAGTTGTAAGGTGAACAGGTGCACACGAATGTGTGCCTGTGTGTGTGACAGGTGCATATTGATGCGCATTTTTGTCTTCAACAGTTGCGCATTGATGTGAAATTGTGTGAAGAACAGGCGTGCATATGTGCGTGCATATGGGGGTGAGAGTCACGCACATGAGGCAAAGCTAGGGGATGAAAAACTTCTCTTTTTTGAAGTTTTTGTATGAAATGTGATGGTTGATCAAGTGTCGTTTCTATGAATGCAGGTGATCAGTGTAGGATGTCATTTCACTAGAGGGAGAGGGACTAGGCATGCCTTAGGGAGGTAGTGAGGGATGATGATTCGGGTGTTCGGGGACCTTTTGCAGCCTGTGGGTTACTAAAGTTCTTCGACTGCTCACTGCTTCAGGCACAGGAGTACTTGTTGCAGTTTTTTATTTCTATGTGGAGCATTGAGTTGTAGTGCTTCATTGTGCGAGGAGAGAAGTTGAAATCCTCTATGATGGAGGATTTTTATTTCTTGATCAGGATCCCTTTTCAGGGGAGGGCCCTATCGGTTGAGCCCCAGTTGTCAGGGCAGGCACACTTGGAAGATTTGGCCCGGACTTATTATTCGGGGGAGGATTTCATGTCTAGGTCGGTTGTTCAAATTGGGACAATGGATGCACTGGTGCATCGTTGCATCATTTCAATGATCATGAGGATCTATGTATCCTTAGCTACTCAATGGATCAGTGGTGGTCAGTTGAGGATCATGCAGAGGGCAATGGGTGGAGAGAATTTTTCTTGGGTCTTGATGTTGCACACCAAGATGATGGGGTAGCTCAACCGGTGTCGGGATGTCGACTTAGGGGATTTTTCCTTTGGATCAATCTTGGTGGTGTGGTTGTTGGAGAGGGTGCCCATGTTGCACCCAAGAGTTTTTTTGGAGGTGGTTGTTGCACAAGAGCCACAATTGATGCGGTGGGTATCAATTTTGGTACAATATGGGGGTGGGGAGGGTGTCCATTACTTTATGGCTGAGTTGGTATGTGTGTGGCACTAGATTCCATAGATCATACTACAGTTCCCATATGCTCGGATGGACTTCCAGCAAGACCCGGATGTGGTTTTACCTCCTGGAGAGGTTTGGGACCATAGAGGTATGTTAGTGTGTTTCATGTTTTGTGATTTTGATAGTATAGCATATGTTGTATGTATGGATGGATGTTGATGTTATCATTTGTTTGTTGTGTGTAAAGATGTGGGGCCATGAGGCTAAGAGGTGGAGTTGATTAGAGTGTTGTGGACCTTGAGCATTGAGGTGGAGTTGATTAGGAAGAGTTGTGGACCTTGATCCATAGAGCATCTGTAGCGGGGGAAGCTATGACTAGGCGACTTCCCCCAAGACCTAGTGGACCCCCAGTTGGTGGGGCACCTCCTCCAGATAGAGGACCTAGTGGTGGTGCTCTAGAGGCACCATGAGTGATCTTGTTGTATATATTTTTTTTATTTATATAGGCCTGCGAGCCCATTTTGTATAGGGTAGTGTGACACCTATTTTGTACCTATAGAGATGAGGGGGTTCACCTGCCTACAGGCGATGTACATGTTGTACTATTTTTTGTAAACATTGATGGCACATTAATCGATATATATATATATATATATATATATATATATATATATATATATATATATATATATATATATATATATATATATATATATATATATGGATATACATTTTTTGGACCTTTGTGATGTTCACATGTGATGATGTTTTGTGATTCTTTTTATGATGTCTAATATTATATATTGTGACATACTTTTGATGAGTTATGTATGTGTAATGATGTCTTGATGCGATAAATATGGATAACACTAGGTTAGCCATATTATATGTTATTTGATTGAATTTTCATGGAATATTTGTAAATGTGATTGAATCAAAATGTCGAGACAAGAGTCTAACTTGCAGGTATTTGTGGAAGAGGCAAGGATCACGAACATTGTACACATTGTTGAGCTGCAGGACGACAAGCTGGGAATCTAATAAGACGCTAAGGTAAAGAATGTGGCGGTGAATAGCCTCAGTAAGGAGGCCAATGATGAGGGTGTATTCTTCTTGGTTGTTGGTTACTGATCCCAAACATATGTCGTTGGAGTGGAGCAGTTCATATGAGAGGGTATAGAGGGCCCAAGCGGTTGAAGCAAGATTTTGTGTCCAGCGGCTAGCTCCATCAGCGTAACTGATATGGTATGTTTATGGAGGAGTCATCTATCGATAACACAAATGGTAGATCAAACATAAGGCATGGTGGGAAAAAGAATATTAAAAAATCTACAAAACATGTACAAAAAAGAAAAATCCTAATGTAGAATGACTACGCTCAAGCGTAAAATTTCTTTAAGTACAACCCGTTGTCGGGTTTATTTGAGAGGA
>JZKD02S1679962.1:46839-59392 GCA_000966675.3 Picea glauca
TGCCCAAAACTACAACTTTGTTGAATATTTGGCTCAAGCACTGTGTTCTATGTATGCATTAGAAGTTCTACAGCACTACCCAAGTCAATGTAGAACACTCTTGGCTTCTATTGTCACTTTTGATCCTAATTCATCCAACAATATCATGTTTAACCTGGACAATTTTAAGTCTCGACTCTCTCACCAACTTGCTTTTCAAATTGATGTTGTTGTTCACAATCAACAAATTCACCGCACTATATTGGATGAGGGAGCCTCTACTTGTGTCATGTCTTTAGCTTTTTGTAAAGGCTTAAAATCACCCGCACTTAAAAAATCCCCTACGATGTTGCATGCATTTGATGGGTGAGGTTTTCATACTCACAGACTCTTGCAGTCCTTATCAGTTTAGTTGGGTGGAAAAACTGTCTTTGTTGACGTCAAAGTGATTGATGCTCCCCTCGATTACAACTTGTTACTAGGAAGAATTTGGTTTTATTCTATGACTGTCGTCGCTTCATTGGTGTTTCAATGTGTACAATTTCCTCATCAAGGAAAAATTGTCACTATCGATCAGTTATATTTTTGTACACCCGACACTCGCACTCCCGCTACCAACAATATTCCTTTCTTGGGAGATCACAAGATCACATGTGAAAGTGTTGGTGTAGGATTATTAAACTATTCCTCCCTTATGGGTACATTTCCTGCACTACTCCCTCCTACCACTCATCATATTTCCACAGTCAATATGATTCTGACTATGACTTATCAGTCTTTGGAATCATTTGATCCTTGGATTGTACCTAGTCCTCTAGAGTTCAATGCACTAGGTGACACCATGCCACTTAGTCTATCAAAGGCTTCATATGTCATTACTCAATCTGCCTCTCCCTCCTCGGATGACCAACATCTATTAGCACCTGACACCTACTCGATGCCATCTTGGTTGAATTCCTTGATGTCTTAATTTGACTACATTTCCCAAATATTTCCGTCCGATGAATCTATTATGGAAATGCTTAGCATTGACGACGTACCTTGGGATGATAACCATCCTAAGAAGATCATGGCTATTAAGGCAGAAGTTGAGAAATTATTGAAATCTGGCTTCATCTATCTTGTCCCTTTGATGGAATGGGTTTCGAATATTGTTCCAGACACTAAGAATCAAGGGACCATTCATATATGCATTTATTATAGGGACCTCAATAAGGCTTGTCTAAAATACAATTACCCTACACCCTTCATCGACCAAGTCATTGATAATTGCGCAAGTAGTGTGATTTTATCTTTCATGGATGGTTTCTTAGGGTACAACCAAATTGACATTTTACCCATTGATCAGCATAAGAAAGCCTTCATCTTCCCATCAGGAACTTTTTCCTATCAGAAACTACCATTTGGCCTAAAAAACATTGGTGCTACATTCCAGCAGGCCATGTCATGTGATTTTCACGATATCAAACATATTGTGGAACCTTACCTGAATGATTTACCTACCCATTCATCCAGTTGATCAAACCATTTTGGTCATCTATGGGCTATTTTTCTTCGATGTTGGTTCTACCTTATTCGTTTGAACCCACACAAGTGTATCTTTGTTTTCAAATCGGGTCGACTCCTCGGCTTCATTGTTTCCAAGGACTGGATTCGGGTGGATCCCTTAAAAATTAAGGTTTTCCTTGCTTTACCTCCAACTAATAATTTGACACAACTCCAAAGTTTGCAGGGGAAAGCGAACTTTATTCGTCATTTCAGTTATAACTATGTTGATATTACCAAAGGATTTATGTGATTTTTGCATAAAGACACTCCTTTCATCTGGTATGACACTTCTCAACAA
The DNA here is from genome assembly GCA_000966675.3 of Picea glauca. Taxonomy (NCBI): domain Eukaryota; kingdom Viridiplantae; phylum Streptophyta; class Pinopsida; order Pinales; family Pinaceae; genus Picea; species Picea glauca. Next base: position 48,665 of record JZKD02S1679962.1, read on the forward strand.
TCTTTTGTTTCTCTTAATCATGCATTGACCAACGCACCTCTATTTCATCCTCCAAATTATATGAAGGACTGTATCCTTTACTTAGCAGCCTCTGCTTCCACTATTTCTATGGTGTTAGTTCAAGAGGTTCCTAACGGTGAAGAACATGTGATATATTATTTGATCAAAAGTCTATCTAGTCCAGAGCTCTGATATTCACATGTTGAAAAGTTGGATTTGGCGGCCGTCATCACTGTCTAGAGATTTCATTATTACATTTTTCTAAGCACCACCACAGTTATTGTGGAATCTAACCCCATGTATCACATTATGACACGTCAATTTCTTGGGGGAAAATATTCCAAATGGATCATCATCCTTCATGAATTCAATCTCGAGTTTGCTAAGTCCAAAGCCAAGAAATCATTGGTGTTTGTGGAGCTCATCTACGATCTTCCCCATGATGATGAAGAGACTGAGCCTAGAGATTCTCTGCACCATGAATCTCTATTCCTCATCAGTACATCTGACCCTTGGTATGGAGACATCCTTCTTTATCTCCAGACCCAATGTTTTCATCCTGATATCTCTCGTGAAGAACGTCGTCATATTCGCCATCATTCTCGTCACTACCTTATCATCAGTGACACATTGTATCATCGTGGTATTGACACTATCCTATGATTATGTTTGAATCATGAAGAGGTTGAACGCATCCTTAATGACTATCACCTTGGAGCCTATGGTGGTCATTTTTCTAGGATGGCTACAGCTCAGAAAATCTTACGTATCGGCTACTTTTGGCCCTCTATCTTCAAATATTGTATTGAGGTCGTCAAAAAATGCCTACCTTACCAAGTTTGTCATAAAAAGGCATGCACCCACCCCACTCTGTTGCATCCCATTATTTCCATCATCCCCTTTTCCAAATGGGGCATTGATTTCATGTAGTGTAAGCCTACCTCAATTGGGGGGCACGGTTATATCATTGTCATCATTGATTACTTCACAAAATGGGTTGAGACTATGCCTACCTTTCTGAATGATGTTCATACTTTAGCTCTTTTCTTCTTCAACCACATCATCACTCACTTTGGTGTTCCTTAAGCCATTGTTATTGATCATGGTTTACACTTTCAAAACCATATGATGAGTGAGTTGCATGCCAAGTTGGGTTTCCACCATGAGAACTCATCCCCATACTATCCTCAAGCAAATGGACAAGTTGAAGCTATCAAAAAGGTCTTTAAAACCATTATTCAGTGTATGGTAGGGGAAAACAAGACATCTTGTCACCTACAACTTTTCTCCGCTCTCTGAGCTTACCATACTTTAGTGAAAACTACTACTAGATTCACTCCTTTCTAGTTAGTATATGGCATAGAAGTTGTTTTACCAATCGAGTGTGAAATTCCCTCGTTGAAAATCAAAGTAGAACTCTTCCCTCACACTTCTGTTGAAGAAGAACGCTTCTTACACCTGACCAGGTTGGATGAAACACGTCGTGATGTTTCTCTCATTAATGAGACGTATCAAAAGAAAATCAAGAATCGATATGACAAATTTGTCCATCCTCGTACTTTTTCAGAAGGATACCTAGTCCTCGTTTACGAACAGGCTCATGATAAGTTAGTGACAGACAAGTTAGAACCTATCTGGCATGGTCCTTACATCGTGAATCATGGTTTACATAGAGGCGCCTACGAGCTAGTTAACTACGATAGAATCTCCCTGGGTGAGCCCCAAAACGGGATTTACCTTAAGAAGTACTATGCATAGGACATCTAGCATGCATGATTTTCACACTATTGTATTTTTAGTTTGGTGTGTCTTTTTCTCTTGCCTGCAAGAGTTTTTTCCTTAGTCACTTATACTTTGTCTTCTGTTTGCGTGCGCAAATGACATCTTCCTTTCCTATATTTGTCAGGTTTACAGATGGCTCTAGTCGACACACCCAAAAAATTGCTTCTACAGCTTGGGTCATTTACCGCTCTGACAAGTTGGTGAGTTCAGGAGGTATTTTCTTAGGATCGGAAACTAACAACATGGCAGAATATCATGTTGTCATCGGAATTTTAACCGAAGCCTCCTCCCTAGGTATATTTCGTATGATCATTAACCTAGACTCTCAACTTGTGGTCTATCAACTTAATTGAATATATGCCATTCACAATCCTATCCTATTGCATCTCCATCTACGAGTTCATCGTCTTGAAAGAATGTTTGATTTTATCGAATACAGACACATACCAAGAGGACTTAATACAACTTCGGATTTGTTAGCCAATTACATCATGGATCAGTATCTCACACATAGATGGGGTTTCATAAAGGATATAAATCATACATCACATGTAAATTAAATGCATCACAAAAATACATCATTATTTGCAAACATCATTTGGCACCATAAAATTGGGATATGTATATATATACGGCGTGACAGAAAATGTTTGATTACATCAAAAAAGTACATAGAAGGGAAAAATGTTGGGTCCTCATGCCCATAACATCGTCATACATACTACACAAAAAACATCAGAGAGGTCCTAGTCCTCCTACATCACATTGTGTTTTCAGTAGAACACTACTGTTACCCATGATTTTGGTCATCATGATGGTGTATTGATGATGGTGTTCTCGGGCTCCCAATAAGAAATTTCTCCTGAGAAAAGTGAGATTCATCTCTTCCCAGAAAACTTACTTTTGAAGAGAGTTAGTAGGTTGCTAATATACTAGGGTGCAAGAATGACCCATTCTCGCAGGCTGCATTAAGCTAAGGTGTGAACTTCTCACACTATGCTACATAGCTAGGGTGCGAACTTGTTCTAAAGCTTGGAAAAAGATGAATTCTCGATGGTTATAGAAGTGAATCTTCTAGAAGAATGGGTTGGCATTCGAATGGTTATCCTTGTACTGGTTTCCCTGATATTGTGGGATCATTCTTATCCAAGAAACCATCTCATTCTCTCCTATATATTGATGGAATTCTCATGGAAAAGGTTAAGCAAGATTCATTGGAGAATTGGTGAAACAATTGTGTGAAGGACTTAGCTTGAACATGAGCTTGGAGACTCTAGCAATTCTATCAAGAGGATTTGATCTTCTTCATACAAGGATCGAGAAAGTGTGTGTGTTGGAGCCAAGAGCCACCGAAAGGAAGCTTGCGACATCAAGGAGATCAGGTTGTATCTTCTACTTTCGATTAATATGATACAATTGTTATAACCCTAAATTGCACCACACATGCTTACCTGGCATCAGGCCAATTCATATCCCTTCTTTGCCAAAACTCTGTTGAACAACTCATTGAAAATCCTCTTGTGTCAAGGCCCATGTGCCCTAACCCATTACTACACACATGTGCACGCTAGCTAACTCACAACAGCCCACGTGTACCTAACAAAGCATGAAAAAAGGAAGGTTGTCGATGAAACAAAAAGCTATGGGTTAGTTAACTGAAACTCCCAGCCATGCATGGCCGAGGGTTCATCCAAAACCCTAGCTCCTTATAGCCTATAAAAGAAGGGGTAGGGGTACCATTTTGAAGAGGAAAAAATATAGCGAAGAAACTATGCCCATTTACGTAATCCATTGTCCCAACTGTTATCACTGAAATTTCATCCACACATGGCAACAAGAACTCCACATCATCAAAACAGGAATGAAGTCATTCATGGCATAGTATTAACTCCACAGCATGGCAAAAGGGTAAAAAAACTATGCAAAATAACCAAAAATTGAAAGGCGCTTTACAGAATCTGGGTGTGCGCGCATATGTGCGGAACAGAAACGTACCATGCGCACATGCGCGCACAATGCGTGGTTGTGGGCACAAACACCCATGCACCTGCTAAACGGTGCATTTATTGAGATTGGTCGGCCTCCCAACCACTAATGGATCAGCTCCCAAGCTGATTTGACATCAAATCTGAGCTCAATCCGCATGGTAGGCTGGTCAAAGACCTAATTGAGCCCTAAAGAGCCCCTTTTCACACCTCAAAGGAGTTACATAATAACCCCATGCCATGCTATAAAAAGACATGAAGAACCATCATTTTCTCAAGGAATTCTATGTATTGTTATCCTGCCAAGATTGTTAAGGACTCATTCTTTGACAAGAACACATAGGCATCATTTCACAAGAGCTATCCACCTCTCCCTTGAGTGGATAAGCTTGGAGTTCTTTCACCCACATTTTCNTGCCCAAAACTACAACTTTGTTGAATATTTGGCTCAAGCACTGTGTTCTATGTATGCATTAGAAGTTCTACAGCACTACCCAAGTCAATGTAGAACACTCTTGGCTTCTATTGTCACTTTTGATCCTAATTCATCCAACAATATCATGTTTAACCTGGACAATTTTAAGTCTCGACTCTCTCACCAACTTGCTTTTCAAATTGATGTTGTTGTTCACAATCAACAAATTCACCGCACTATATTGGATGAGGGAGCCTCTACTTGTGTCATGTCTTTAGCTTTTTGTAAAGGCTTAAAATCACCCGCACTTAAAAAATCCCCTACGATGTTGCATGCATTTGATGGGTGAGGTTTTCATACTCACAGACTCTTGCAGTCCTTATCAGTTTAGTTGGGTGGAAAAACTGTCTTTGTTGACGTCAAAGTGATTGATGCTCCCCTCGATTACAACTTGTTACTAGGAAGAATTTGGTTTTATTCTATGACTGTCGTCGCTTCATTGGTGTTTCAATGTGTACAATTTCCTCATCAAGGAAAAATTGTCACTATCGATCAGTTATATTTTTGTACACCCGACACTCGCACTCCCGCTACCAACAATATTCCTTTCTTGGGAGATCACAAGATCACATGTGAAAGTGTTGGTGTAGGATTATTAAACTATTCCTCCCTTATGGGTACATTTCCTGCACTACTCCCTCCTACCACTCATCATATTTCCACAGTCAATATGATTCTGACTATGACTTATCAGTCTTTGGAATCATTTGATCCTTGGATTGTACCTAGTCCTCTAGAGTTCAATGCACTAGGTGACACCATGCCACTTAGTCTATCAAAGGCTTCATATGTCATTACTCAATCTGCCTCTCCCTCCTCGGATGACCAACATCTATTAGCACCTGACACCTACTCGATGCCATCTTGGTTGAATTCCTTGATGTCTTAATTTGACTACATTTCCCAAATATTTCCGTCCGATGAATCTATTATGGAAATGCTTAGCATTGACGACGTACCTTGGGATGATAACCATCCTAAGAAGATCATGGCTATTAAGGCAGAAGTTGAGAAATTATTGAAATCTGGCTTCATCTATCTTGTCCCTTTGATGGAATGGGTTTCGAATATTGTTCCAGACACTAAGAATCAAGGGACCATTCATATATGCATTTATTATAGGGACCTCAATAAGGCTTGTCTAAAATACAATTACCCTACACCCTTCATCGACCAAGTCATTGATAATTGCGCAAGTAGTGTGATTTTATCTTTCATGGATGGTTTCTTAGGGTACAACCAAATTGACATTTTACCCATTGATCAGCATAAGAAAGCCTTCATCTTCCCATCAGGAACTTTTTCCTATCAGAAACTACCATTTGGCCTAAAAAACATTGGTGCTACATTCCAGCAGGCCATGTCATGTGATTTTCACGATATCAAACATATTGTGGAACCTTACCTGAATGATTTACCTACCCATTCATCCAGTTGATCAAACCATTTTGGTCATCTATGGGCTATTTTTCTTCGATGTTGGTTCTACCTTATTCGTTTGAACCCACACAAGTGTATCTTTGTTTTCAAATCGGGTCGACTCCTCGGCTTCATTGTTTCCAAGGACTGGATTCGGGTGGATCCCTTAAAAATTAAGGTTTTCCTTGCTTTACCTCCAACTAATAATTTGACACAACTCCAAAGTTTGCAGGGGAAAGCGAACTTTATTCGTCATTTCAGTTATAACTATGTTGATATTACCAAAGGATTTATGTGATTTTTGCATAAAGACACTCCTTTCATCTGGTATGACACTTCTCAACAATCTTTTGTTTCTCTTAATCATGCATTGACCAACGCACCTCTATTTCATCCTCCAAATTATATGAAGGACTGTATCCTTTACTTAGCAGCCTCTGCTTCCACTATTTCTATGGTGTTAGTTCAAGAGGTTCCTAACGGTGAAGAACATGTGATATATTATTTGATCAAAAGTCTATCTAGTCCAGAGCTCTGATATTCACATGTTGAAAAGTTGGATTTGGCGGCCGTCATCACTGTCTAGAGATTTCATTATTACATTTTTCTAAGCACCACCACAGTTATTGTGGAATCTAACCCCATGTATCACATTATGACACGTCAATTTCTTGGGGGAAAATATTCCAAATGGATCATCATCCTTCATGAATTCAATCTCGAGTTTGCTAAGTCCAAAGCCAAGAAATCATTGGTGTTTGTGGAGCTCATCTACGATCTTCCCCATGATGATGAAGAGACTGAGCCTAGAGATTCTCTGCACCATGAATCTCTATTCCTCATCAGTACATCTGACCCTTGGTATGGAGACATCCTTCTTTATCTCCAGACCCAATGTTTTCATCCTGATATCTCTCGTGAAGAACGTCGTCATATTCGCCATCATTCTCGTCACTACCTTATCATCAGTGACACATTGTATCATCGTGGTATTGACACTATCCTATGATTATGTTTGAATCATGAAGAGGTTGAACGCATCCTTAATGACTATCACCTTGGAGCCTATGGTGGTCATTTTTCTAGGATGGCTACAGCTCAGAAAATCTTACGTATCGGCTACTTTTGGCCCTCTATCTTCAAATATTGTATTGAGGTCGTCAAAAAATGCCTACCTTACCAAGTTTGTCATAAAAAGGCATGCACCCACCCCACTCTGTTGCATCCCATTATTTCCATCATCCCCTTTTCCAAATGGGGCATTGATTTCATGTAGTGTAAGCCTACCTCAATTGGGGGGCACGGTTATATCATTGTCATCATTGATTACTTCACAAAATGGGTTGAGACTATGCCTACCTTTCTGAATGATGTTCATACTTTAGCTCTTTTCTTCTTCAACCACATCATCACTCACTTTGGTGTTCCTTAAGCCATTGTTATTGATCATGGTTTACACTTTCAAAACCATATGATGAGTGAGTTGCATGCCAAGTTGGGTTTCCACCATGAGAACTCATCCCCATACTATCCTCAAGCAAATGGACAAGTTGAAGCTATCAAAAAGGTCTTTAAAACCATTATTCAGTGTATGGTAGGGGAAAACAAGACATCTTGTCACCTACAACTTTTCTCCGCTCTCTGAGCTTACCATACTTTAGTGAAAACTACTACTAGATTCACTCCTTTCTAGTTAGTATATGGCATAGAAGTTGTTTTACCAATCGAGTGTGAAATTCCCTCGTTGAAAATCAAAGTAGAACTCTTCCCTCACACTTCTGTTGAAGAAGAACGCTTCTTACACCTGACCAGGTTGGATGAAACACGTCGTGATGTTTCTCTCATTAATGAGACGTATCAAAAGAAAATCAAGAATCGATATGACAAATTTGTCCATCCTCGTACTTTTTCAGAAGGATACCTAGTCCTCGTTTACGAACAGGCTCATGATAAGTTAGTGACAGACAAGTTAGAACCTATCTGGCATGGTCCTTACATCGTGAATCATGGTTTACATAGAGGCGCCTACGAGCTAGTTAACTACGATAGAATCTCCCTGGGTGAGCCCCAAAACGGGATTTACCTTAAGAAGTACTATGCATAGGACATCTAGCATGCATGATTTTCACACTATTGTATTTTTAGTTTGGTGTGTCTTTTTCTCTTGCCTGCAAGAGTTTTTTCCTTAGTCACTTATACTTTGTCTTCTGTTTGCGTGCGCAAATGACATCTTCCTTTCCTATATTTGTCAGGTTTACAGATGGCTCTAGTCGACACACCCAAAAAATTGCTTCTACAGCTTGGGTCATTTACCGCTCTGACAAGTTGGTGAGTTCAGGAGGTATTTTCTTAGGATCGGAAACTAACAACATGGCAGAATATCATGTTGTCATCGGAATTTTAACCGAAGCCTCCTCCCTAGGTATATTTCGTATGATCATTAACCTAGACTCTCAACTTGTGGTCTATCAACTTAATTGAATATATGCCATTCACAATCCTATCCTATTGCATCTCCATCTACGAGTTCATCGTCTTGAAAGAATGTTTGATTTTATCGAATACAGACACATACCAAGAGGACTTAATACAACTTCGGATTTGTTAGCCAATTACATCATGGATCAGTATCTCACACATAGATGGGGTTTCATAAAGGATATAAATCATACATCACATGTAAATTAAATGCATCACAAAAATACATCATTATTTGCAAACATCATTTGGCACCATAAAATTGGGATATGTATATATATACGGCGTGACAGAAAATGTTTGATTACATCAAAAAAGTACATAGAAGGGAAAAATGTTGGGTCCTCATGCCCATAACATCGTCATACATACTACACAAAAAACATCAGAGAGGTCCTAGTCCTCCTACATCACATTGTGTTTTCAGTAGAACACTACTGTTACCCATGATTTTGGTCATCATGATGGTGTATTGATGATGGTGTTCTCGGGCTCCCAATAAGAAATTTCTCCTGAGAAAAGTGAGATTCATCTCTTCCCAGAAAACTTACTTTTGAAGAGAGTTAGTAGGTTGCTAATATACTAGGGTGCAAGAATGACCCATTCTCGCAGGCTGCATTAAGCTAAGGTGTGAACTTCTCACACTATGCTACATAGCTAGGGTGCGAACTTGTTCTAAAGCTTGGAAAAAGATGAATTCTCGATGGTTATAGAAGTGAATCTTCTAGAAGAATGGGTTGGCATTCGAATGGTTATCCTTGTACTGGTTTCCCTGATATTGTGGGATCATTCTTATCCAAGAAACCATCTCATTCTCTCCTATATATTGATGGAATTCTCATGGAAAAGGTTAAGCAAGATTCATTGGAGAATTGGTGAAACAATTGTGTGAAGGACTTAGCTTGAACATGAGCTTGGAGACTCTAGCAATTCTATCAAGAGGATTTGATCTTCTTCATACAAGGATCGAGAAAGTGTGTGTGTTGGAGCCAAGAGCCACCGAAAGGAAGCTTGCGACATCAAGGAGATCAGGTTGTATCTTCTACTTTCGATTAATATGATACAATTGTTATAACCCTAAATTGCACCACACATGCTTACCTGGCATCAGGCCAATTCATATCCCTTCTTTGCCAAAACTCTGTTGAACAACTCATTGAAAATCCTCTTGTGTCAAGGCCCATGTGCCCTAACCCATTACTACACACATGTGCACGCTAGCTAACTCACAACATCCCACGTGTACCTAACAAAGCATGAAAAAAGGAAGGTTGTCGATGAAACAAAAAGCTACGGGTTAGTTAACTGAAACTCCCGGCCATGCATGGCCGAGGGTTCATCCAAAACCCTAGCTCCTTATAGCCTATAAAATAAGGGGTAGGGGTACCATTTTGAAGAGGAAAAAATATAGCGAAGAAACTATGCCCATTTACGTAATCCATTGTCCCAACTGTTATCACTGAAATTTCGTCCACACATGGCGACAAGAACTCCACATCATCAAAACAGGAATGAAGTCATTCATGGCATAGTATTAACTCCACAGCATGGCAAAAGGGTAAAAAAACTATGCAAAATAGCCAAAAATTGAAAGGCGCTTTACAGAATCTGGGTGCACGCGCATATGTGCGGAACAGAAACGTACCATGCACACATGCGCGCACAATGCGTGGCTGTGGGCACAAACACCCATGCACCTGCTAAACGGTGCATTTATTGAGATTGGTCGGCCTCCCAACCACTAATGGATCAGCTCCCAAGATGATTTGACATCAAATCTGAGCTGAATCCGCATGGTAGGCTGGTCAAAGACCTAATTGAGCCCTAAAGAGCCCCNTTTATAACTTTGTAGTTTCTCTTTCTAACCTTTCCTTTTACAGCTGTCATGCCTAGCAGAGCCCAACTGGGCATGTAAGCACCTTTTATTTGCTCACTTAGTGACGAATTGGGTGTGAACAGATTGCTGACGATACTGGGGAGTTCGGTATTAATTCCTCCCTCATTTGGGTTTATTTTGCTTTCCTTTTTCTTTCATTAACCTGCAAGTTCACAAACCGGCCTCAGCCGACCTGCTAACTAGTCAATTCACAAGAAATTGGAGAGAAATCCATCTGGATTTTTCTTCTCGGACTTTTGACACAGGCACGCGGGTATTCCACTCCACAGGCGCGCGTCGTGTGCGCATGCACTTTTTCAGCAGTTTCTTCCGACGCGCATGCGCTTTATTCCTTAATTCTGTCAGCGCGTGGGCGCCATATGCGCCTCTGTCTACACTATAGGTCGTGCATCTGCACTAAATTTTTCACATTGTAAGGTCTTGAATGTGGGGAAAATCATTTTCCTTCTTAAGAATGATGATATGCATGCTCTAAATATTGCACCACTTAGACCCCTCAACTTATAAAGGGGATAGTCAAACAAACATATGCACTTAGGTGGATAAAAATCATTTTCCCTTATTTTCTTTTTGCCACGTGGATGGCTTGCTTTCATTTATAATCTAAGTTGGACAATCATACTTAATCACACCTAATTCACATTTGGGACTAGAAGTTGAGAGTAACAATCTTGAGTATGCTCTTCTCTTGC
>JZKD02S1679963.1:0-33098 GCA_000966675.3 Picea glauca
CCACTTACTAGGAAACCATGACACTCAGCAAGGTGAAATATGGAAAAAAGCATAATTTCCATGCAAACGTTTTCAAAATCAAGAAAGGATTCTTTGCAACATGTTAAAATATTTGAATTATTAGAATGACACTTACCAAAATACCACACTTGTTATATCATGGAGAAATACCCACTTTCCTCTTTGATCCAATATAGGTGTGGTGGATGTTTCTTCCATCAATAAAGTGGTGATGTGTGGTGAATGGATGTCTCTGCATGTTGGGCTACCTCTCGGTACTCCATGTCTGTAATCTTAGGGCCTCAAGACACCATCTCCTTAGTTATCCTTAGAAATGGGGGATAACATCTGGCTTGTACTTGGGGACATGTACTCACCGTAGAGTGCATGAGAACCTCAACATCTTCTGGTAAGACCTGTGCCTACACACATTGAAACAACAAACTATGAAATCCAAGGTGGCTCACTCACCCTTCGTCCATATGATAAAAAATCCAAAAATTTCAACTAATCTTTAAAATAAAATTTTGTATTTTTTCAAAAATTTCTAACATATAATATGATAAAATAAAATGATGTGAGAAAAATATGCAATAATGCAAGTAAAGAAAAATGAAAAATCAGATATGACATGCAAACATACCTGAATGCAACTAAACTATCATGAATAAGAACATGAAAATGTAAGGGAAAGAAATCACCTACCTACTTACCTAGGGCCTGGGCCCTGAAGAAGTTAGGTTCCTTCTGGAAATAAAGTTTGAGGAGAGATCCATTTACTGGTAATGACATCTTCCTCCCTTTGCTGGTGGACAAAGATAAAGAATCAAACCCAGATTTTTCTTTGATCTTATATGGTCCCAACCATAAACTATCAAACTTTTGATGCATCTGAGGTTTATCCCTTCTCTTATCCCACATTAAGACCAAATATCCTTTCTTGAAGTGTCTTTTTCTTTCCTTATGGTCAAAAGTTCCTTTTATTTTTCTTTGGTTCTTTTCCATTTGATCGAAAGTTGTTCTTTTGGTCTCATCAAGTTCTATGATTTGATTAATTCTTCCTTGCAGTTCTTCTTTGTCATTGGAAAACTGTTGGGATAATTGCAGGGTCAAAATATGAATATTTATGGGCAATCACACCTCCATTCCATAGACTAATTCAAAGGGGATTTTTCCAGTATAAGTTTTAACTATTGTGTGGTCTACCCAAAGTGCATACTTGATTTTTCCATCCCAACTCTTCTTATTTTCTCCAACAATTTTCTACATGATATTCATGATGTTTTTATTGTTGGATTATGCCAAACCATTCCCCTGAGGATAGTAGTTTGGCGAGTGTGATAGAAATATTCCATACTTGAAACAAAACTCATTCAGGGATACTGAGCTGGAATCCTTGGCATTATTGATGGTAGTCTTAATAGGAACACCAAACCTAGTGATTATCCTTTCTTCAAGCAAATTCATCACCACTTATTCTATCACTTTTTTCATTTGGATGGCATCTACATAGTGAGTGAAGTAATATATAGTCGTTAGGACCCATTGGTAACCATTACTAGAGTTTTCCTTAAACTCATCGATGAATTCCAAGCCCCATTGTTGAAAAGATGCTTTGATCACTACTAACTTTAAAGGGAGGGCATGCACTCATTGTTTTCTTGAAAAGTACTCGCAAGGTTGGAAAGATCAGACATATTGATGTGTCTCAAAAAATATAGTAGGCCAATAATATATTTCCCTCTGGATTTTATGAGAAGTGGCGTGGGTGACAAAATGACCTCCAACATTTCTTGAATGGAGTTCAAAAATTAACTTATTTGCTTCCTCTTTGTTTATACACCTGAGAATCACTCCATTGAGATTTCTCCATCCAAGACCCCCCTGTGTAAGGAAATACTTCATGGCTTTGATCCCTAAATCCCTTCTTTTGTGATCTACCTAATGTTCAGGACATGTAAGGTGTTTTAAATAATATATGATATATGAATACCATTCATCATTCTCGATTTCCCCAATAACANATGTGTGGGCACTATTGTTCATGCTTAGGTAGAAGCCCCACACATGTTTTAAACTTGGGGAAGCATGATGTGACCAAGGTAGAGTCGAGGTGGGAACTATTTTTCATGCTTACGTAGAATCCCCAACTTGACTTCAACTTGGAAACATATTAAAAGAATAAAAGAATAAAAGGAAATAAATGGGGTTGGAAAAAGGTTGCATTGAAAATGAAGGTGAAACACACCCTCTACAAAGGCACCCATAAATGAGACACTACAATCCCTTGTATGCCATTAACCGCATGCCCAAGAGTCTTTCCCCCATCCATGTCACTTCATCCACATGACTTAGAGAAATTTCGACTTGGGAAACACTCCTAAACTTGAGGTACAAGTCACCCAATAAGTCTCTTTGTCAACCCTACCATACCTAAACAAGGAAAATTTCATAGGGTCTTTGAGCACTTTTTTATTTTGATGAGGTGGTTTAGATGTACATGCTTAAATGTATCTATTATTTATTTGATTTACTCATCATGATGCATTTTACTTGAGATCCTTGGAGGTTGTGTTCATTGTCTTTACAAGACCTAGTTGATTAATAATTTTGGAAGGACAAGCCTAGCTTGGGCTTCCTTAGGGCTTGAATCCCACAAGTTGGATGTGAGTGACCACACACCATATAAATATGATATTCATTTGGATTCCTATATGAAACCTTGTAGGATCTTACCTATCCCCTACAAGCCAAACGACTTGCCTTTGGAGGCTAAAACGTCACCTTTAAGGGCTTGATGTCACCCTAGGGCTAGGGTTTGGTGGTGATTGGAGACACTTGGCATGTTTTGAGGGAGGGAGACCTTGGATCATGGAGGAGAGGTTTAACTTGAAGAAATTTTTTCTTTGGAGGCCTAGCGCACTCATATCCAACCCAAAAGCTTAACCTAAAAGTGCCAAAACATTGCCCCAAAAGGGCGACGTCATGTTTCTAAGGTTTATCTTATGTGCAAATTATGAATTAATAAATGTTATTTTGGAAAGGGTGTAAGAGTAAGGGTTGTTGTCCCATTATCTTGTTTTTTACCCTTTGAATGTGGACAATTTTTTTTTATAGGATTTGTATAAATAGAGATCATCTCTATTTCATTTGGACATAGCTCTCCCATTGTGAGAAGACTAGTGGCTGAAATTTTCGCTATACTTGAGAATTTTTGGTATGTCTCTCTCTTGCAAATTATTTTTGGTGTATCTCTTATTTAATGGATGATATAAGGTGGTGTGCACCTCTTGGAGACTCTTGTTCTTGCTTATGGGGTTTGACTTCATGAAACTAGGGTTTGATCTTGCAACTTTCTTGGTTTTGGTAAGGAAAATCTCCATTCTTCTTGCTCTTTTCATGATAGTGTTGGTTAAAAACCTACGAGGAGTATAATAGCATACACCATCCATCAATTTCTCTTCATTTTCTAGTTTATAAGTCTTTTATTACAAGGTATCTTGAAGGAGTACAAGGGTATACGCCCTCCTTGATATACCTTGAGTTTGGTTTGCATTCCCTAGGGAGTAAGAGGGTTTACACCCCTAGGGATCTTGCTCATCTAACTTGTGTTTTAAAGACTCCATTCACCCATTTTTTAAAAGTTACTAATCTGAAATTTGCATTGGAGATATAAAAAAATTTCTTTGGTAAATGTGATTTAACGAGATATTGATATTGTTCAATTTAGAACCTATTCTTGATGCTTTGAGGTTGCTAAAGCCTCCGGGGCATATTAGTCTTCTTAGTCTCTTGAGAGATACAAATAAATTAAAGCTAAAACCATTAGGGCTAGAAAAAATGCTCTCTTACTTTGATTGTAACTTGCATTTCAACCGCCAGAATTCGCCAAATGTTTGACAACATAATCTACTAGTCCTAGCACATCTTTTGGGTTGATCTTTTGCAAATTTTGTTGGCTTATTTTTCTATTGTAACAACTTGTTTTCTACATCCATAAGGTTGCAATTATATCTCTGAAATATTTTTCTATAACAACCTTACATTTATGCTAAAGTCTTGTGCTTTTATACTAGAGTTATACTAGTGTTTAGATAGCTTATCTCTTGCATCATTTGTTATACTTTTAGCATATTTTTTAGCATCTCTTATAATCACTTGTTCACTGATATATATCTTTGTTGACTTATGAAAATAGGGAAATAAATCTAAACTTGGTTTTCCACCTAACATATAGCTCTTATACTTGGATTTTCTTGTGTATTGGGAAGGTACAAACACTTTCCACAGGTACTTAAATACTTGGAAACATTAAACCACTTTTGAGACATGTCATCAAAGACATATTCCACTTACAAAATTTACCTACAGGGGCATCCATTCATAAGTATGATTTTCCATCTCATTTCCCCCTAGGGTCACCTAGGATTCCTCCCTTGAGGTGATCACTTCACCTCTAAAGTGATGGGAGTACCTATCTGAGGTGACAATGGGTAGGTATTCTCCTAGTTGTCTCCATCTTGTGGTTTGGGTTGGGATTTTCCCAACCTACACTTTGCATGATAACAATACCCAGTCTTATAGTGTCGTAGAGAGGGAATTTTCAAGGGTCCACGTGGAATATATTTGAGCGCATTGCCTACTTGGATAAAAATGTTGTTGTGTGACAAGAATTTTATGAATATGGAGTTTGACTGCTAGGTGTCTTCACACAAATAGAGGGACTGGGGTATGACCAGAGGATGGTCTGAGATTGGGAAGGATGAGTAAGGATCGAATGGATTGAGGATGTCGAAAGAAGAGGATACTGACTTAGATAGAGAGATTGGAGTATTTCACTATGGGAAAATGTTTATATATAGTAAGAATGATATTATGGTTGAGAAAGAATAGCAACACACAAAATTCAAGGAAAGTGACCCATGCACAGTACTTCAGATCACATTGTATACAGAAAGGAAAAGGAAAGAAAGGGATCCTCAATATTGTCTAGAAAAATAAGGAAGTCCATCTCAGATCGGGATATGCATCGAACCCACAACCCCATGTGTGTCATTGAGAATTCAAAATGAAATAGAGACTTGTTCAAGAGAAATTGTAGTGAGTGGAGGAAGTCAGAGAAATAGTCAGAATAGTTGAAGTAGTGCAACAGACCAGAGTCATTCAACATCACCAAGGGTAAGTACAACACCAAGTATAATGGCATGGATAGATCATAGACTAAGAATGCCTGAGTTTCATGGAGCAGGGTCAGAGGATCTAGAGAAACAATTGTTTTTATGCGACAGGATATGGACTGCGAAGAATGTCCATGACGAGGCGATGAAGATCGCGTAGTTGTCCGCGACATTCATAGGTCATGCACTGTTATGGTATATGAATTATCAGACAACTACACCAATCAGGAAATCAAGAAATTTGGCAGGGATTGGACAAACATGGTTGAAGGAATTTTGAAATCCAAAATCTAAATCGTATTATATTATAGAGATGAAAGAGATTAAGCAAGTGCAAAATGAGACAATCTGGGGTTACGACCAAAGATTTAAAGATTCGATGGTTCAATTAGCCTTTCATATTCCTAACGAGCAACATTGAGAATAGTTTATTGCAAGTCTATTTCCTCACAATCGTTGTCCATTAACATAGCATAAGGTCACATCACAACCAAAATAATTGGAAATAACGATGAAATTGGAAGCATCTCCAGTAGGAGATGGTGAAAGTATGGCACATGTAGAGTCACAGTTGGTTGCACTGAGAGTTCAATTATCAAATATAATGAAGGAAAAGGAAAAACGTGAACATGTTTGGTGGATAATATGTAATATAGAAGGCCATCGAAAGGAAGAATGTCCAACATTCGCACAATATATGGCCACGGGAGCCCCAAACCAATTGATAGGAGGAGTAGGGTATTGTGAGATATGTAAGACATGGTGACATCATCCGACTAGTTGTCCCTTACTATAGAAGTACCAGAATACACTGAGAAAATTATTCTATATTTTTTGCAAATTGGTAGGACATGATGAGAATGATTGTCACTCATTCGACTTAATGAGAGAGTGAAATTCAATTGTGTACAAAATTCAAGAAGAAAATGTCATCATAGAAGGAGGAGTTCCACAGTACAACACTCTGAGTGCCTTTAACCAATGTGGACATGGAGGATTCAACAAAGGTCGAGGATGTGGAGGATTTGGTTGAGGAGGCATAGGATCGATAAGTTTTTATTATTGCAATCAACCGAGACATTTAGCAATATATTTCCCGAATCCTTGCACAACATCCATGTATTGCAAAGAATTTGATCATGCGACAGAAGAATGTCCTTAACTGATAGAGAAGTGGAAAGTGAGAGGCAATCAAAACCAGTACCAAAAACAACATTAGAATAAGAACCAAAACTTGCAGATGATAGCCACTAAGGAACATGGCGATCATCCCAAAGTAGTAGTTGTTACGCACGATGGAACGAGAACCAGACCAGATGCGAAAGAGATGGGAAAGGGATTTGAAAAATCGATAAGGAAAGAAATTGAGCCCATGCTAACATTTAATCTGCAAAAATAAAAAGAAACCTATCAGCAAGAAATCAAGTAGATACTAGGACCGGACTGGATAACATCAACGCCAAAGACACTACCATTAGTTTATGATCACACTATTCTAGAAAGGCCATTCGAAAAGGTAAATACTTTGAAAGAATTTCTAAAGAGATGTTTAGAGTCAATGAAGGATGACACAACACTAAATTCACTGTATGGAATGATTGATCAGTTTACACAAGATAGAGAATAACCTATGATGCAGAAAGCAATGAACCAAGTCTTGCGCAAGAAGAGGAAAAACATAGAGTTCAAATTAAGTGCACAGATAGGAGAATATAATAGGGACAACATCATCTTAGATTTGGGATCAGATGTCAATGTTCTTCCAAGACAGATGTGGGAGATGATGGGGAAACCAAATCTAGTTTGGTCAACTGTTGAATTAAGTTTTCCCAAACAACATAAGATAATACCGATTAGAATATTCACAATATTACCTATTGATATAGATGGAGTGCATAGTGTAGCTGAATTTGTGGTTATTGATATCATGGATAAGAGTCAATCGTATCCAAATTTTCTTGGATTGGATTTGGCCTTCGAAAATCATGATATTATTAACTTGAAGAAAATATAGATTATTTTTGAAGGAGGAGGATTAAAGGTCACTATGCCAATACACCGTATGGAGGAAAGAATATATGTGGATCTCACGAGAAAGGAAATTAATAAATTATAAAATATGACAATGCGCATGGATGACTACACCATTCCCACTGCAGATGGCACACTTAGTTGGAGAAGTATAATATCTTTCACAACAAACTTAGAGGAAGGATTGGAACACTAGAAACACCGGTTACATGAAGTGTCGACCAGAATTTGTTCTCACACTACTCGCTCTTTGAGCTGGATCAAAACATAGGTACATAATACACAAAATTTTGAGGGATTAACTGAGGTAATTTATTTTGTCAATGAATTTGAGTTGTAGATACCCAAATAACAAAGGTTTTTAGAATTATATGTTTCACTAAGAGCAACTCCATCCAAATGGTAGGAAACCCACAATGAAGGGATAGAGGATTGGCAATATTGTAAAAGGTTGATGCATATCAAATTTGGAACATAATACATTATGCACAAGTATACATGGATGAGCGATTCAAAGGATCATGTTGCATGATGTATTATAACTTGGAGTCAAGTCTAAAAATAGGAATGGACACACAGGTTATTACATATGTTGGAGACAGTTCCCAAAAACTGGTATTTAGAGCTAGAAGTGCGTAGAGGAACAACGTACTAGGAACAACTCACCAAAAACTTTAAGGTAACATTTAATTTTGAAGTTGAATCACCTTTATTAGATGCATATTTAAAATTCATTAGAGGTAAAAAATTTATGGAAGAAGGTCAAATAGAAATAGTACCTACATGTAGTGTTCACAAAGAGTCTCTGACAGTCCATGAACTATTAGAATGTTATAATGTTACCAAATAATACCGAGAATAAGAAGACCCAATAAATGTACAGGTACCATATACTGAAGGGGAGTGAAACATAGTAGGTCCAACACTTAAATCCGATACATATGTGAAGACCTTAAGAGTGCAAAACATGAAAATTGGCATGAAGGAGAAACCAAAGTTTGCAAACATTGGTGATTATTGGAACGATGAGACTATGGAAAATATTGCAAACCTATTGCGCGGGTATCAGGATCTCTCTCCAAAAAAAATTTCAGAGATGAAGGGAATAACTGGATAATTGGGAGAGATGAAGATCTCATTAAAACTAGATGCTAAGCCAGTAAGACAAAGACATTACAGATTGAAACCGAATTACAAGGAAAAAGTGAAAGCATGGCTTGAAAGAATGATATAAGCTGGTATAATTGAACCCATCACAGAATCAGAATGGATAATTCCAGTGGTGGTTCAAGACAAGAAAACATGGGGTATTAAAATTTTTGTAGACATAAGTAAGTTGAATGATCGATGTTTGCATGACCTATTTCCAACCCCCTTTACAGATGAAGTATTAGAAAACGTAGGAGGGAAGGAGGCCTACTAGTTCACCGATGGATTTTCAGGATACCATCATATAAATATTACACTAGAAGAAAAGCATAAGACGATGTTTGTGATATAATGGGGAAGCTACCAGTACACAATGATTCCATTTGGGTTAAAGAATGCACCTACTCTGTTTTCTAGAGTAGTTAATGCAACCTTTAAGGATTTTATTCATCATTTTTTTTAAGTGTACTTAGATGATTGTATTATATTTAGCCTGTTGAAATATCACACAAAAAATCTAAGGTTGATGCTTGATAGATGTAGACAATACCAAATTTTATTGAATTTGAAGAAATTAATTTTTTGTGCACCGTTTGGGATATTTTTAGGTCATGTGGTATGCAATCAAGGTTTGTTAGTTGATCCTGCCAAGATAGCAATAATTGTTAATTTTTCACTGCCTGAATGAGTGAGACAATTGAGAACAAATTTGGGTCATACCAAATATTACGAGAAATTTATTAAAGGTTATCGACAGATTACAACTCCAATGGAGAATTTGTTGAAGAAATAAGCTAAGTTTCAATGGAATGAACACTGTCATAACGGTTTGGATGTATTGAAACATAAGTTAGTAACTACGCCCATTATGGTATTCCCATATTGGAATAAAGAGTTTCACGTTCATGAGGACATATCATCGATAGTGCTCAGTGCAGTGTTATCCCACCCAAGAGAAGGAGAGTTAGATCATCCAATTTATTTTGTTAGTAGGGAGTTGTTTACTATTAAGAATAATTACATGACGACAGAAAGGGAAGGCTTGGAAATGGTTTATGCCTTGCAGAAGTTGAGACACTATTTGTTGGGGTCCCATTTCAAAATGTATATAGACCACTCTGCACTCATATATCTAGTGAAGAAGCCAGTGTTGGGGGGAAGAATATGCAGATGGTTATTTTTGTTTCAGGAATATGATTTTGAAGTTATTGTGAATCCAAGGAAACTAAATGCAAGGCTAGACCATTTGTTGTGGATACTGAAAAGAGAATATGCATGGAACCTAAACAATAGTTTACCAGATGCATATTTATTCTCAGTTCAAATGGTAAACGACCATTTTTCAAAAATTGTCCAATATTTGAGCACATGAGTGGCTCCATCCAATATGACAATAGCACATAAGAAGAAACTAGTGGTTAAAGTAGCAGATTATCAATTGATCACAATAAATTTATACAAGTTGGGCGTACATGGGATTTTGTGACGATGTATGCTAGAGCATGAGAGACTGATGATCCTAACAGAGACACATGATGGATTTGCAGTAGGTCATTATGTAAGAAAGGCTACAAAAAAAAATATCTTACATGCAGAGCTATGGTTTCCCACCCTCCATAAGGAAGTGAAGGAATATTGTAAGAGCTGTTACATTTTCCAAATATTAGTAAGACTATCACAAATGAATGAGATTCCTTTGAATCCACAAGTTACCCTGCAAGAGTTTGAGAAATGGGCAATGGATTTTCTTGGATCCATTAATCCACCAGCAAGGAGAACACAAGCTAGGTATATAATTACTATGATAGACTACTTGACAATATGGATAGAGGTAGAACCAGTTATAGATTGCAACATGGAGACAATTGCATGATTCTTATTCAAGAACATAGTTATAAGGCTTGGGTGTCCTAAAGCACTGATGAGCAACTAGGGGATTCACTTTTTGAACAAGACAATTGCAACATTGAAAAAAGAGCTCCAGATTCAAAATCAGAATAGCACTCCATATGACCTGCAAGCTAATGGAACTCTGGAGGCCTTCAATAAGATATTTAAGAATGCATTGACCAAGGTGTGCAACGTAGGACATGATGACTGGGATTTAAGGATCCTTACAGTGCTTTGGGACTATATAACAACATGCAAGAAGTTGATAGGAAAAACACCTTTTAGATTAGCATACAGTCAAGAAGAATTCATTTCCATGGAGTTTCTTGTACCGAGTCTGTGCATTGATACAATGACATACCTTAAAAATTCTTACGCAGTAGAGGAAAAATGATCACAGTTACTAGTGTTAGAGGAAGATCGATTTATCGCAAGGTTCCATCGGCAAGTACATAAGGCACGTGAAAATGCATGGAATGATAGACACATAAAGAAGAAGAAGTTATAGACATGAGATCGAGTTTTTCTGTATGAGAGTAAGTCCTTACAACACCCAGGAATTTTCAAGACACACTAGCTAGGGCCATATGTGATCAAATATGTGACTGACACAGGTGTTGTTCAATTAGAACAGTTGGATGGAAAATTCATGGAAGGACTAATGAATGGGAGTTGTTTGAAACTATACAAGGATGGTTGTCCTTCTGTGCACTAGGGGAGATGCACAAACTAACTTGTATCATAGTGTAATATCACAAGAAATGACAAAAAAAGAAAGAAAAAGAAAGTAAAACAAGAAAAAATACGAAAATGGTTCAGGGAAGAAGTCGAAAGTTGAGAAGTACAAGAATTTAAGGTTATAATGTAAAGAGGAAAAGTGGGAAAATGTCGTAGAAGTGAAATAAGAAGGAACAAGGATGCATATACGAAGGAAGAAATATTATGCAGAGAGAACAGATCACGTAGAGAGAAGACATCGTGAAGAAGTAGGAGATCATGTAGAGAAACTAGATTGCACAGATGAAATCTAAGAGCATTTAAGATAATCCACGATGGTACGTACAATAAAGAGTTACCATGATAATGAAGTAGTGGCGCTGCATAACATTAAATGCAAAATATATTGATAGATTGCAGAATCGAATGAAAAAATTTCCGAAGATACATACTAATGGAGCATTAAAGAAATAAATAAATGCCAACCACCAGTGGATTAGATGAAACATTTAGGCATGAAGGGAATCTACAACTAGCAATGTAGTATAAAAGAAAGTAAAGGGTCGATGGGGGTAGGTTATTGTCATTTAGAATTCACATAGAGAGTTGAAGAGCCAAAGTTACAGAGCCAAAGTTTAAAACCAAGTTACACAACTAGTTGGAAGTTGAGACCAATGTTGTAGAGGAATATGGCACCACCTAATCCAGTAGTAGTGCCAATGTCAGTACCAAAGAAACCACACGGTCATCCTTCAATGTCGCTGGTAGTTGAAGAAACACAAGAGGCATCGTCCTCAAAATCAAGATTCCACAAGGATTATATCTCATTGAGAAATCCATTAGAAAAATAGGTCCATTTATAGAGGGATGCAAAGTGTCCACTCATAAAGCCACCGATTCCAGAAGGAGTAATTGTAGAAGGGGACATGCTCGGTCTGACACCTGCATTAAAGTATGCATACCATGGCATCACTGATGAGAATAAGTTTCAAGAGTTTGTACCCAACAAGTTCCTGTGGAATTATATTAGTGTCGAGACTCATATGATGATCATAGAACCATAGGTGTGGGATACAGGGTTGCATAAAGAAGGTATTCTAAAACTATTCGATATACCCCATTTTTTACGGAGCCATGAGATGAATGCATGTGTAAACATATTGATAAGTTGTATGCATGGAGGATACATGTGGATCGAAAGGCCAATATCCATTGATACATGTTTAATAATGCACATCACCATTCTTTGTTTTTTTTCAATAAGAATAATGAGAAAAATCTCACTGAGGGAATGAAAGAAAACTTCCATACATTCCATGGATGATGCAGTGTAGATGTCGCTAGCATATGCGACCCAAAGGTAAGGTTTGAAACGCAATCCTTAGCCTTTAAGTTGTTGATGAAATGCAAAAAAGATCAAGTGCCAACAACAATGATAACAAACACATAAAGAGGTGTAGAGGGCATCTAGAACAACTGAGCGACATTCCTATTCAACAAATTTTTGATTGAATGCAAGGAAGCGCGTGATAAGGAGACCAAGTTCCATTATGCCTGGTTATTGATCCTAATAGAGCTATCATATTGGAGGGAGATAGATGACAGTCAGGGTTTGGGAGTCACAGAGAAGTCGTGTTTAGTCGTGCAGTATTAGAACCTTTGGTATACGACACATAAGGCGAGAAAGATGGAAATTAATGTCACGTTCTATATTTATAAGGAAACTATCAGAGACAACATCAAAAGAACACTGTGCATACCCCCTCAAGTGGTTGAGGCATATAAAGAAGTGGTACACTTTAAGGAAGGGCATCACCACAGGTATGTACAAGCAAAGAAGGACCCAGATCGACAATGGTTGCCAACACAATACATATTGATGGAAGAGGAGATGGGCCACATTATGGTCGATTGGGGAGATGAGTGGAAGATTCCAAAAGCAAAGATAGGGCCATCAGAGAAGAAAAACCTGAAAATAAATGAGGTCAATGAGGAGGAAGAAGAAGGAGACGACGACCAGGACAGAGGAAAGGGCCTAGAGGAAACAACTCAACAAACAACATCGTGAAATGATAGGAAGAGAAAAGATCCAAAGATAGGGAGACCTGGAGAACAATGACCGAAGAAAAATGATGTTAAGGAAATGGTCATCCGGGCTTTGATAGAGGAATATTTGGAGAAGATAGGTGACCAGGTAAAATAAGTCATTGATAATGCGTTTCAGTGTGCAACAGAACAATAAGAAGAGATGAATATATGCATGCAGGAACGAATGGAATAATTGTGACAACTATTAGAAGAAACAAACATCGCATTAGGGAAAAAAACAGAGGAGGAACCAACAACAAGCACTACCAATACTAGAGAGGTAGGGCCAACAATCTCCTATTCCTTAACAGTCGCAAGAGAATGAAGATTGATTAAGCTAGCAACAGAGGCAGTCGAGTTCCCCATGACAGAAATAAAAGAACATGCCAGAGAACTAGGTCACATTGACTTAGTGCTATCACAACTTCCATTGGATGTATTGTAGGAATTACAAATGAGTGCAACACAAGAGTTGAATGTGCATACAGAAAAGACATCCTGTGAGTCAGTGAAGGTTATGACAAAAACTGTCACGTTAGAGACGGAGTACAATAAAGTTAAACATGACCACGATCAGGCCACACAAAAGGTAGAAAGAATGCAATAGGAATTCGAGAAAGTGTATAGAGAACTCGCAGAGCTGTAAAAAAAGAAGGAGCATGTTGGCCCTTGGTTATGGAAATAAGTGAAGCTCAAGGAAGAAAAGGAAAACTGTGAACTGCACAGAAGACATAGTGACTATGACTGGGTCAAAGTGAGAAAAGAGCAGAAACGATGGAGCGAAGTCTGAGAAAGCAAGATGTTGGATGAGGATATCGAGGATGACAGAACATCAAGAAAGAAGGATCATGGACAAATAAGCAAGCAGAAAAAACCACCATTGGAAGCTTTGGAGCACTGCTCGAGAGGAAGAAAAGACAGGTTAGAGAATCCCTGAAAATGTGGGTCAAGTTGACCTAGGTTTTTAGACACCTAGGGTTTTGGTACCTAGGGTTTTGACACCTAGGTTTCGACCTAAGGATGTCGGTGAGTGATTGTAATGTATATATAGTGGTCTAAAGGACCTAGGTTGGGTTTTTGATGTTATGATCATTGTTGTTGTCTTTGTCATTGTGTGATCGGTTGAGTAACATTGGGTGAGAGAGAAGTGTTGAGTGCGAGAGCCTTTTGAATTGTAAGACCTTCAGCTAGGTGCGAAGAGCACCCTGCAGCTGGGTGCGCAGGGAGAGGAGAGAGAGAGGATAATAAAGAGGATCTTCTAGCTAAGAGAGAAGACAAGAACTGTATGCTTCATCTCAATACATTATAAAGCACAGTTCTGTGGACGTATCCCTAGATAGAAGGTGAACCATGTATATCTTGTCTTGTGTGTGTGATTCATGCTATGTTATTTTACCTTGATATACGGTTATTGCATTGTTGTGGTAGATCTGATCGATGTGTGGAATAGATATTATATGATAAGTGATATATGCATGATGTATTGTTCTAGTGTTGGATCCACTTGATAGTTCCCTTTGTTGTATACATCTCTATCCTGCAACCCCCCCATAGTTGCTTCGGGTGAGACTCCATCTGCTTCACAAGTGTAGATGAAAGGGCCAGTAGTTAGGGATTTTTGGTGCGCTCTTGGAGGTGAACCGTGGGTCTTCCCCTGTGCCAACAAATGGTTCTGTTGCTTGGATAGGAATCTTCTTGAGGGAATGTCAAGGTGGTTCCCATCAAAGACAGAGATTCAGAAGTGGATAGAAGATCAAGAAAAGGACTTCACTGAAGCCCAGAACAAGAACCCCAATCTTAGTACAGAGGATTGGTTGGAGAGATATTTCTTTACTGATATACACAAAATTTTCTTTGGAGGAATCCATCAGGAGCTATATGAGTGGTTAGCTAGGTTAGCAGATACCCAGTTTAAGATCAGATCTAGATCCCTTGTAGTTTGGATGTCGACGCTGATCAAGAAGGTCAAGAGAGTTGATAACGTTGTATCAAGAGCATTAGATCACTGGTTTGATAGCACCATTGGAGGGTACATCACCGAGTTTGTTGTTTACAGAGTAGAGTCATATATCCAAGCTGAGAGATATTTCTTCAAGGGACACAGAGGACAATTTTTACATTTTCTAAAGTTGAGGATCAAGATGCTATTGCATGAGAAGAACATCTTGAAGATACAGTATATTGGTCGGATCTAGTAAAGCTAATGTTCAAAAATTTAGACAGTGACAACGACACAAAAGATGGACATACGTGCAGTGCGATAGCATTTAGAGAAGTTCATCTTGTGAAATTATTCAAGTAGAACTACAAGGACGAGGGTTTCTATAGTGGAGAAGAGGCAGATCTGACGGACAAAGAGCATTCAAAACCCACTAGGGCAGAGGAAGAAAAATCTAAAGAACCTCGCCGGGACGAGCCAGAAACTTCAGAAACTACATAGACTGTTGAAGTAAGCACTATTGTCCCTCCTTTTGTTTCAACAACACTAAGCAATCAGAATAGTCAGAGTCACTAGAGTCTGACTCCTAAGAGTACTATTACTATCAGTTCAACATATACTCAGATAGGAAACCTAGGAAGATCTATGGTAGATGCGATGAGGCTCCCTATCTTTAGGGGAGATGGGTTTGAAGACCCTAATCAACACTTATTCCTATGTGAAGTCATATGGAATATTAAGAATGTCACTGATGAAGCTGTTAAAAGAACTTAGTTTAGTACTACCCTAAGGGATCACGCACTGAGCTAGTACATGAAGCTTGTCCAAGGACTTGCACAACCTAAGCCACTGAATTAGATCAAGAATGCATTGATTGTAGAATTCAAGAAACCTAAATCGGAATCACAATGTATTACAGAGCTGAAAGAGATCAAGAAGAAGGTAGCCGAACCCGTTTGGGAATTCGATCAGAGATTCAAGAGCTTAACAGGCCGATTTACTTTTCATATCCCAGATGAGCAGAGCAAAGAGTGGTTCATTTCTGCCCTTTTACCACACATCAGAATTCCTCTGATGCAACAGAAGATTGCTTCGTAGGCTAAGGCACTGGAGATTTCCATGAAGCTAGAATCATCCCCTATGGGAGAATCCAGCTCAGTTATGAGTCATATCTTGAGCCAACTAACTATTTTGTTTCTGCAGGTCAAAGATATGAAAAAAGAAAAGGGAAAAGATAAAAGAGAAGACATCTGGCATGTCAAATGTAGATCAAAAGGCCATGACAAGGAACATTGTCCCCTATTCCATGAATACTTGGCCTCTGGAGCTTTGAGCCCTTTGAAGCAAGTTACCTTACCCTTTTGCGAGGTATGTCGAGATAGACATCGCCCTCATGAGTGCTATTACATGCAAAAATATGTTCAAACACCCACAAATTTGTATTGCACGTTCTATAAGTTCATGGGACATGATGATAGGGATTGTAGGGCTTACGATCTCATGTATGAAAGGTCAAGAGACATATAAAAAATTCAAGGTGAAGTGCAGCAAGAAGGAAACACTACGTAGTATAACTCCCCTGGGAGAGGAAATGTCAATCCTTGCAGTGGATTCAGAGGACGAGGATGAGGAGGAGGTATGGGTCGAGGCCGAGGATAGATAATTTGTTATAAATGCACACAACCAGGACACCTAGAAAGGGACTATCAAAACCCTTGTACCACTTGCAGCTATTGCAACTCCTTCGAGCATCTTATCAAGGAATGTCCAGCATTGCTGGCTAAGCTTTAGGAAAGACGAGGACCTCAGCAGAACCCTCAAGTGAAACTGATATATGTCGAACCTTGTGGAGAAGACCCTAGATTCATTGCTATAACTAGAGGAGGCATTGCTATAGGAGAAGATAGACTCACCCAAGGAAAGACTACAGAAGACTCAGAAATCAGGAAAGCTACAGAGAAGACCTAAAATTTTGATGCAAAGAAAGAAAGACATATATTTGACGAGGCAAGAAAAGAGTTCAAAGCAGACCAAGGATCTTCATCAAAGACATGGCTAGAAGTAAGAGAATATGGAATGCCTCTGGCCAAAAGAAGGAAAAGAGGTAAGCAAGCTCATGGAATTTTTATA
Source organism: Picea glauca (assembly GCA_000966675.3). NCBI lineage: Eukaryota > Viridiplantae > Streptophyta > Pinopsida > Pinales > Pinaceae > Picea > Picea glauca. The sequence goes on from JZKD02S1679963.1 coordinate 17,122, forward strand.
TACTTGCATTAAGTTGATTCAGGATGAGAGCACTGTACAAGAACTACAAAATTTAATCAGACAGTATGAGATAGGAAAGATAGAATCCTTACTGAATAGGGAAGTACACCAAATCTCCAAAAAGAGAAGGACAAATAAGAAATTACACTTGAATGCTCAAATAGGAGAATATGATATAGACTATGTGGTCCTCGACTTAGGGTCAGAGGTCAATGTCATGATGAAGCAAACTTGGGCACTAATGGGAAAACCAAAGTTGATCTATTCCCCTATCAGGCTCAGGATGGTTAATTAGCAAGCTGTCAACCCCGTTGGACGATTGGAACATGTCCCTGTGGACATCGATGGAGTAAGAACTTTTGTGGATTTTGAGGTAATTGAGATAGTTGATGATAGTTGTCCTTAGTCTGCGTTGTTAGGAATTGATTGGGATTTCAATAATTCCTCTGTGGTTGATTTAAAGAAAAGATGTATGAATTTTGAAAGAGATATCCTTAGGGTCATTGCACCCTTAGATCCAGATGAAGGTCAGTGATACACATAACCCATCAGAGAGGAAGACCACGCATATGAGTTGGAAAACATATACAAACTAATAGCCAGACAACAAGATTACATTAATCCTATGACCAATGGAAACCTAAGATGGTGAAGTGACAATGCCTATTCATCAGACTTAGAAGAAGCACTAGAGAACTGGCAGAATAAAATGTATGAAGTATCTACAAGAAGATGTGCTAGATTAACCAGAGAAGTTTGTTGGATTGGCACAACAGTAAGTAACCTACCCACGTTTGATGGTATGAATCCTTTAGAAACCTTCTTGTTGGAATTTGAATAAAGTGTACCAATGCAACAAAGATTCTTGACGATGGATGAGGCCCTGAAAGAAACACCAACAAGATGGTGGGGGACACACAAAACCAACATTACAGAATGGGTACAATGTCGTACCTTGATGGCATTGCAGTTATTAGCACAAGTAGAAGGTTGTGAAGTTATCTACACAGGTCGAAGATGACCAAAGGACCATGTGTGAAGTTACAAAGAATCCTGGAGCAACATTCCTCAAGAGTAGTGGGTGCACAAATTCATTAACACACTGGACATGAAACCTATCAACTAGTACCTTCAAGCAGAGTTGCGCCTCATCACTACAGATTGGGAAGGTATGAATCATAATTTTGTAACCACCTTCTTATTTGAAAGTCAATATCCTTCAGTAAATCAAGCATTGCAAATTATAAGATAGAAAGTATTTGAGGAGGCCTCTAACCTCCCTTTGGAGAAAGAAGAGGATGAATGGACTGCGCCTCTCCAGAAACTGCAAGGCTATTACAACATCAATGTTGATGAAGACGATGATCCTAGAAAGGTGAACATCGTCGAAACAGAAGTCCAAAGAGATGTGGAAGGACCAGGAATTGAGCTACCATTCATTGGATAGCCAATCAAGATTAGCAAAGTCAATATTGAAATAGAACAGACACCGAAGCTTGCAAATGTTGGAGATTATTGGGATGCTTCTACTATTGACAAGATAACAAAATTACCGCATGAATATCAGGACTTGTTTCCAACCAAGTTCATTGATATGAAGGGAATTAAAGGGCCTATGGGAGAGATGCAGATCCCTTTGAAACCAGAGGAAAGACCATTCAAACAGAGACCCTACAGACTGAACCCTAAATATAAGGAGAAAGTGAAGATTGAGCTCGATAGAATGCTGGAAGCAGGGATTATAGAACCCGTGGAGGAATCAAAATGGATTAGCCCTATGGTGGTGTAAGACAAGAAGACTGGAGAGATCGGGATATATATAGATCTCAGGAAGTTGAATGATTCCTATTTGCATGACCCCTTCCCTACACCATTCACTGATGAAGTGCTAGATAATGTGGGAGGCCAGGAGGTATACTCTTTTACAGATGGATTCTCGAGATACCATCAGATCCGGATTGCCAAGGAAGACTTCCATAATACCACATTTGCAATAGAATGGGGGTCCTATCAGTATACAGTGATTCCATTTGGATTGAAGAATTCCCCAACCATATTTTCTAGGGTGGTGGTCGAAGCATTCAAGGAGTTTCTGCATAAATTTCTAGAAGCATATTTTGATGATTGGAATGTTTTTAGTTTATTGAAAAATCATATTGAATGTCTAAGGCTAATGTTGGACAAATGCAGGAAGTGTCAAATTGCCTTGAATCTAAAGAAATGCATCTTATTTTTTCCATTTGGAGTGTTGTTAGGTCATATTGTATGCAAGTAGGGATTGTTGGTCGATCCATCTAAAATTTCCATTATAGTTGATATACCCCCTCCTACTTCAGTCAAACAACTACGCACTGCACTGGGACATACTGGATACTATAGGAAGTTCATTAAAGGATATGCCCAGATTACAACACCCATGGAAAATCTTTTTAATAAAGACTGTCAGTTTAGTTGGACAAAAGAGTGCCAACAGAGCTTCGACACACTGAAACAGAAAATGGTTGTTGCACCTATTCTGGTCTTCCCAGATTGGAGCAAGGAGTTTCATGTGCATGTTGATGCGTCTTATATTTCCTTAGGAGAAATGTTAGCACAACCTGGGGAAGGAGATATTGACCATCTGTTAGCCTTTTCCAGCAGGAAGCTATCAATTGCTGAGATCAATTACACCACTACCGAGCGAGAGGGGTTATCCATGGTGTATGCGCTTTAAAACTTTTGCCACTACTTGTTGGGAGGACACTTCAAAATGTTTACTGATCACTCAGTGCTGAAAAACCTAGTCAAAAATCTAGTGTTGGGGGGGAGAATATGCCGATGACTTATACTATTTCAAGAATATGACTTTCAGATCATAGTAAAGCCAAGAAGAATGAATAAAGGTCCTGGCCACTTGTCAAGGTTGGAACATGGCGAAGAGCCGACCAGGTTGGAGTATGCATTTCCAGATGCACAGTTACTGTCCATTAGAAACATTGATGACCACTTCACAGAGATAGTCTAGTTTCTGTCAACAAGAATGGCACCTAGCGAATATACAATTCTCCAGAAGAAACAACTAGTAGTGTGCACTGCAGAATTTTCACTTATATCGGGACAACTCTACAAGATCTGACCTGATGATATATTGAGAAGATGTGATATGGAGGAAGAACGACTGGTGATCCTCGCGAAATCTCATGAAGACATCGTAGGAGGACACTACGCAGGGAAATCAACCGGCGTAGAAGGTGCTTAGAGCAGAACTTTGGTGGCCTACCTTCATAGTGATTCTAAAGACTATTATAGAGCTTGCGATGTATGCCAAAGAGTTCGGAAACCATCCATAAGAGATGAAATTCCATTAGCACCATAGATGACCCTACAAGCATTTGAGAAATGGGCCATTGACTTCGTGGGACCTATAAACTCACCAGGAAAGCGCACAGGACCAAGATACATAATTACAACAACATAGTACTTGACCAGATGGTTTGAAGCAAGAGCAGTTAAGGACTATAGTGAAACTACAGCTGCGCACTTCATATTTGATGACATCATAACTAGGTTTGGATGCTCAAAGATCCTTATGAGTGATCAAAGCACACATTTCATAAATAAGACTGTTGAATCCTTGACTGAGGAATTTGCAGTCCATCACCAGAAGAGCATGCCTTAACATCCAAAAGAAAATGAGACAGTGGAAGCATTCAATAAGATCTTGGAGACAACACTGACGAAGATTTGCAGTGTGAATAGGGATGACTGGGATTTAAGAGTACCAGTAGTACTATGGGCCTAGAGAACCACTTTCAAGAAGCTACCAAGGCAGACCCCTTTTAAGTTGGTATATGGTCTCGAAGCTATTGTCCCAATGGAATATTTGGTACCAAGCCTAAGGATTGTTGCCTTTACAAATATGGATGACATTGGCACTGCTCAAGAGACGCTCACACAGTTGATCGAACTTGAAGAAGATAGATTTGTTGTAGGATTTCATCAACATGTGCAAAAGGAAAGAGAAAAGGCCTATCATGACAGGCTCATCAAAAAGAAGGCATTCAAGCAAGGTGATCTAGTACTGGTATATGACAGTAAGTTCATAAAACATCCTAGCAAGTTTAGAACGCATTGGATCGGTCCATATGAGATCGCCTATGTTATAGGAGGAGATGTGCAGTTGAAGACTTTGAAGGGAGAATGGAAAGAAGGATTAGTGAATGGGAGCCAGTTGAAATTGTATTATGACAACCCGCTACCCCGCAACTCTAAGTAAAAGCATAAGGAAAAGGGTCTAGGTACGAGGTGTAGTTGAAACTGGGTACGAAACACAACAAAGACAGTCTGCACAAGGAAAGAGAGGAGGCATAGAGTAGAAAACAAAGGTTGTACTGCGCAATCTGAAGTTGAAGTAAAATAGAAAGGTTAGATCTAAAGTACCTCGGAACGAGTCACAGGTGAGTGTTGGGGGCTTGTTGGCCCTTGGTTATGGAAATAAGAGAAGCTCAAGGAAGAAAAGGCAAAATGTGAACTGCGTAGAAGACACGATGACTGTTACTGGTTCGAAGTGAGAAAAGAGAAGAAAAGATGGAGCGAAGTCCGAGAAAGAAAGTCGTTCGATGAGGAGATCGAGGATGAGAGAACAAAAAGAAATAAGGATCATGGACAACTCAGCAAGCAGAAAAAGACACCATTGGATTCTTTGGAGCACCGCATGAGAAGGAAGGAAAGACAGGCTGGAAAATCCCTGAAAATGCAGGTCAAGTTGACCTAGGGTTTTAGACACCTAGGGTTTTGGTATCTAGGGTTTTGACACCTAGGTTTTGACCTAAGGATGTTGATGAGTGATTGTAATGTATATATAGAGGTCTAAAGGACCTGGGTTGGGTTGTTGATGTTATGATCATTTTTGTTGTCTTTGTCATTGCGTGATCAGGTGAGTAACATTGGGTGAGAGAGAAGTGTTGAGTGCGAGAGCCTTATGAATTGTAAGATCTTCAGCTAGGTGTGAAGATCACCCTGCAGATGGGTGCACCAGGAGAGGAGAGAGAGAGAGGAAAAGAAAGAATATCTGTTAGATAAGATCACAGACAAAAACTACATGCTTCATTTCAATACATTATAAATCACAGTTCTGTGGACGTAGCCATAGAGAGAGGGTGAACCACGTATATCTTGTCTTATGTGTGTGATTGATGCTATGTTATTTTACCTTGATATAATGTTATTGCATTGTTGTGGTAGATATGATAGATGTGTGGAATAGATCTAAGATGATAAGTGATATATGCATGTTGTATTGTTCTGGTGTTGGATCCACTTGATAGTTCCCTTGGTTGTAGACATCTCTGTCCTATAACCTCCTCATAGCTACTTCATGTGAGACTACATCTACTTCACAGGTGTAGCCGAAAGGGCCAGTAGTTAGGGATTGTTGGTGCACTCTTGGAGATGAACCCTAGGTCTGCCCTTGTGCCAACAGAGCCCCAGTGGAAGATCAAGTCATGAATATTAGTGAATCCATTCAGGGATTTCGTGCATGAATAACTTATCTTGAAGGGCATGTGACACCAAGAACTCCACCTAAAGAGAGGGAGGCTATTGGCATAGGGGCAGACCCAGGGTTCAATGCTTCAACAACGCACCAAAAAACCCTAACTATCAGCCCTTTCAACAACATTTGTGAAGTAGATGAAGTCGCACCCGAGGTAGAGGCAGGGGGGGTTGCAAGACTCAAATTTCTGCAACCTATCTGGGACACAGATCTGTGATTACAACAATTAACAAATCACTAAACAATTATCAATCATTAGTATTTAAACCTTTATTCACATCGTAGGTAAAACCCTAATTATAGAGAAACATGGTATTCAACAAGATCTAACACATCCAAGCACTTAGCACATAGAAATAGATCATATCTAGCATTCATTTACATCACTAAGCACTAAGATAATATATCATATGCATCTAACATACATAAATATTAAGCACTAAGAATAAATCACATCAATCACACAAAACAACCATAAAACATGATATACGTGGTTCACCCCCAGCGTGGGGCTACATCCACCAACTCTTCGTCTTCTTTATTATCTTATTTCAATCTTCTTACATGATCAGAGCAACAGGGTCAACTCCACATAGGACATGTTTTTGTGTGCACCTCACCAGATCCTATTTCCCCGAGTAGATATAGGCACAGAGCCTTCTTACAATCACTTTCACTTAGCTATGCAAGTTCCCAACACACAATATGAACAGAGCTAACTCAATCACATAGATCCAAATACTAACATCATTTTCACTTAGAACAACACTATATTCTTATCACCTCTTCTCCTTTACATCGCTCAGATATCTATTTATACATTACAAAAAGGGATAGAGCATGGGTAAACCCATGGGCCAACACCCCATACCTGTTACATAAACCCTAAACCCACAAATCCCACAAAGGGGGGTGAGGTGGGGCCAAAGCATGGGTAAACCCATGGGTTGACACCCCATACCCATTAGATAAAACCTAAACCCAAAAATCCCACAAAGGGGGGTGAGATCCTGCGATCTCTACTTCGCTTGGGTGCTCCACCTTCGACCAGCCTGTTGAAGTCCCAAAATTGGTCAAACATGACCCAAGTTCTCCAAAACTTGGTCAAGGGCCAACAGGTCCCCAACACTCACCCATGACTCGTCCTAAGTCACTCTAATCTAGGAAACTCTGCTTCGAAGGCCTTGATCTTGGCTCAATTTTCTTTGACCTGCTGTTTCACTAGAGCCTCCTGCTCAGTGAACTCCTGAATAACTTTTTTGGTCACTGGCCCTTCCAATCATTGTTCCACCATGGTGACCACGTGTTCTAGCTATGCACCCTATCTTTCAATCTCCTCAAAAAGTGTGCAAGCTTCATCCTGCATTGGCTCGAGCCTCTAGGTCACTTCCATGACTTTACTCTAGATGGCATGGACCTGTTGCTGAGCCATATGCTATTCCTATGACCTTTTCATTCTCTTGACTGCTGACAGTGGATTCAACTATGCTTGCACTGTTGTTGCTTGTTTCTTTACCTCTTGGAGCTGTGACTCCAACGTCCTTAGTTTTGGGTCCTTTGCAAGGTGCTCATAGGTCTGCGCACCTCAACTGCTGAGCTGCTTGCATTCTAAGGAATATTCCTTGATTCTCTCAACTGCACTCCTTGCAGTTTCTTCTCTCTGATATCGCACTTTCTACGGAATACTTGACACTGTCTGTAATTCCAATTCTGTGACTCATGCTTGGAGCTACTGAATGGCTTCAGTGATTTTCCCCACTTGGCTCTCAGTTGTTTCTTCTTCCATCTGTTCTAAGCCTGTCACAGAGAGACTCCCATGGTGATTGCTTCTTTAAATCCCATCTGCTCCGCAAGCAATTGATCTTTCTCCTTCTGGATTTGCACTCTATCCTTTGCAAACTTCGCCTAGAGGTCCTCTTTTTCTTGCTGCGCAACCCAACGTTTCTCTAGTGAATCCTCCTTTGCTTGCTTTAATGCTTCTATCACCTATTCCTTTTCCTCTCGGAATCGACGAAGGCAAGCCTCTATTGAATCTGCTAGTCTGCGGAGTTGAGTAGGCTCATCTCCTAATTCAATACCTTCTGATGATGATGGTGTAGCAAACACTGCGCGGCTCGAATAAAGAGCCTATTGTACTCCTTTGATCTCTGCCTCAATCCTATCATACACTGTCTCTTACTTTTCTTCATTGTGCTATAAAAGATCCTCTGAAGTATTTGATACAATGAAGATGATGAGGTCAATATCATCTACCGTGAGCACAATCTGGAATGGAGGTTTATTGGATTTTGACTTCTTCTGCAAGGAGGATTTCGTTGGGGAACCCTTTCTTTTCTTGGATGTCTCGGCTTCTGGAAGGGGATCTTTAGGTGGTGTCACTTCACCCTGTTCCTATTTTTCTTCTTCCCCTTCATCATCTTTTTTGTCTACTTTGTCACCTCCTCCTCCTTTAGGTGAATATGGTGTAGTTTCCTTTGATGCGTTGTCCAATTCCTGTACCTCTTCCTTATTTTTCTTCCTGTTGCTGTTGGGTGCATCATATTTTTCTCAGGTGACTACAAGACTTCCAATCAAGTTGGGGTCAGGAAGTTCTATTTGTTCAACTGGTACTAGGAATTATGTAGGCCATTCCTTGGTTATTTCCTCCACATCCTCTTCGGTGAGTATGTAATGGGACTAGAGCTCTTATTTTTCTTCATCTCCGCATGCAGTGATATAGATGAAGTTCTTGTCTGAATGCAACTTCACGATTGGCCTGATCCTATGAAGTGTATTCAACATCATGCGAGGGAAGGATTCGATGGCCCTCTTCAATTGTAGATAATAGGTGTCGCTTGAGTACCATAGCGTAGTGAACTTCCCAGCTAGTGGTTCAAACGACTCAATTTCAGGGAAGTTTTCTCCTTCCAGCATCTCCCAAGCAATGAAGGAAATGAGGATTAGTAGCCAACTAAAATGAAACTCGTAGGCCTGGTGTTCATCTTCACGAAAGTCTTGATCTAACTAGTTGACAAGGTAGCTCACCCAGTTCATTTGTAGCCCCTCAACACATTTTCCTGCGAGGTCCGTGACCTGTGTTGGTCTGTTCTTCTTGATGAGCTTACCAGCGATCAGTTGAAAATCTAGGCACGCTGCACCATTCTGGATGGAGGCTACCTTGTAGCCCCAATTCCCCTTCTCTACATCACCGTAGGTGTCTTTTATTCACTGCACCAGGGCGCTATCTACAACTTTCCCTGGATAAAAAATTTGTGGGTCTAGTCCTTGTATGCTCAATTCAGTGATCTGGTGGATCAACGCCAGATCTACAGTGATGTGCCTATCCAACCATAGGTAACCACCATCGTAGCATGACAAGAGGATTTTAACGCACGCATTAACCTCCTGATGTCTATCGAAGTGTGGTAACTTCATCACATTGAGGATCGTGGACCTCGCGATGTCCATGGTCCACGGCTGGGGGACTAGATTGGAATTCTTCCCCGCTGTCTTGGTCAAATACTTGTGTGGTGTGAGCATGCCATAGTTTTTACGGTCTCCCAAGTTGAAGTCGTTGATCTTCAATGTATGAATTTGTCCTAGTTGTGGTCCTACTGTGCGTATCCCCTTCGGGAGGTACACAGTGATCAATGTGCAGTGGAAGTCCCTCGGGACGCTATCACGACTAACCGCGCCATCCAGAGGAAGGATATAGTTGGGCAGGACCGACAGGATGAGATTTGCGTTCGCTAAGTCATCGCGATGTTTGCTTCTTTTCTCCGTCGTAGTTTGGGATGGACCAGATAGATGTCCAATATCTAGGAATGCTTGCACTCCTCTTATTGACGAAGCTTGAACGCTTGTGAACATGACCTTCTCAGCCATGAGGTCTATGAGAATATCTTCAACGGTTTTCTCTACTACGCTCAAGTCATCCGACATACACATGAAAGATCCGATATCTCACGTCAGTGAACAAACAAGCAAGGTAGCATAATGAATGGTGAGGTCTCAATAAGCACTACGTGAAAGAAATTAGTTCTCTATGGGCTTGGATAATCACAATTCGCAAAAGTGTCCATGGTAAGACATTCGACGGGTTAAATAGATAACATCGTAACAAATTCCTTCAATGGGTAGGAATGCCTCAATCAACACAATTTCATCCGTTATGGCATGGTCCCAATGGTCCAATGGCGAGCGTTCCAGAAATAACTACGTTTCTAATTGTTATGGAGCGTCGTTCTAATGGTCAGGACGCCTCCAATGGTCATATTTCTTCGACGTGGTGAAGTGTCAATCTGCATTGTTCTTCTATTCTGACGAGGTTCAAGTTCTGCAAGCCTTCCTTCTGCGAAGTCCTCCCTGGAACCTCTTGCAATTTTTCTAGCTTAGCTTTCTTCTTACTGAGATTCCTAGCATTCTTTCCTGTGATCTATGTCTCTTGATTCCTCTTTCCATTCTTTTTCTTGTCTTATCTTAGCATATTAGCTTCGCACTGTGGAGGATCTTTCACAAGGTTTGAGGATATTACTTCTTCTCTTATTGTTTCTGGAGTAGGTGCTCTACTCAACTGCATGGATAGTTTCTTTAAGTCTTCTTGTGTTCTTTCGACAAATAGGTCTCTGGCCCTCAATTTCTTTGACTTGTCCTCCTATTTTTTTATTAAGAGCGCTATTCTCCTAGCCATGAAATCCCTTAATTCTTTATTTTTCTGTTCTATAGCTTTCTCTTCTTCTTTCCTTCGGATTTGGTCATTCTCAATCCAAACCCTTCCTAACAAAAGTGCAAAAGGAGCGTTATTCTCAACAAACCTAATGACCTCAAATTATTCTTCTATCGATGTTCCATGAGAGATCATAAGTACATGGGAAAGTCTTCCACATAGGGTTATCAACTTCCCTTTAAACAATCTGATCCCTCCCAATGAAGGAACCATAGCAGGCTTTCCTAAGATTTCCCAAGTACTTTATGTCATAATGTTCACTTGTGTTTTTTCATCCAATACATAGTCTATGTCAAAGTATCATATTCTTGTTTCTATGCACTCTTTCTCTTTTAAGGTATCTAGTAGACTGATGTCTCTGTGATTATTCAATGTTTCTTTTATATGCAATAAAATAGCCTTTGATTCTTTCAAGTTTTTTAGCATATTCTTAGTCTCTTGGCTTTCCTCAGGGTTTTCTTGTCTCATGTTCTTCTTTTCAACTTTAGCAGTCATTCTAGGGAAATCCAAAACTTCATGTCCAATAACTTTATAACAAAGGAAAATAGGACCTCTACTAGGGCATTCCTTAGCAAGACGTCCCGGTCTTCTGCAACTATAACGAAGAGTCAATCCTCTCTTTCTCTTAAACGATCCCCAACATTTCTTGTACTGCGCACTGGGATCACAGTGAAGTACCTGCAAAAAATTCTTTCTAGGATCTTGTATCCACTTGTTAGTCATACAATTCTTTCTATGCATAGGAATAAGATATATTTCTCTATTTCTATCAGATCTATTCATATCAAATCTTCTTTCTTCGAGTTTTTCCCTAGTTTTTAGACTAAGACCAAATCTATCAAACATACCTAGATCCATTTTTTCGAAACAAAAATTTCCACTTATCTTACCTTTATCAGAGCACAAAGCTTCAAGATCTTACCTCTTTTATTTAGATCGGACTTCTCTTCTTAGCACAGAGCTTCACAAGTCAAGTAGAATAATGCACACTAGGGCAACAGATCTACGCACAAGGCTTTCTCTTCTTCAGTTCCCAACAATCATAGTTTCAGGTCCTGACAATGGAACCATTTGTTGGCACAGGGGAAGACCTAGGGTTCAACGCTTCAACAACGCACCAAAAAAACCCTAACTACCGGCCCTTTCAGCAACGCCTACGAAGTAGATGAAGTCTCACCCGAGGTAGAGGTAGGGGGGGTTGCAGGACTCAAATGTTTGCAACCTAGCTAGGACACAGATTTGTGATTACAACACTTAACAAATCACCTAACAGTTATCAATCATTAGTATTTAACCCTTTATTCACATCGCAAGTAAAACCCTAATTACAAAGCATCGTAGTATTCAATAAGATCTAACACATCGAAGCACTTAGCACATAGAAATAGATCAGATCTAGCATTCATTTACATCACTAAGCACTAAGCTAATATATTAGATGCATCTAACATACATAAATATTAAGCACTAAGCATACATCACATCAATCACAAAAAACAACCATAACACAGGATATACGTGGTTCATGCCCAGCGTGGGGCTATGTCCACCAACTCTTCATCTTATTTATTATCTTATTTCAATCTTCTTACATGCACAGAGCCACAAGGTCAACTCCGCATAGGACAGGAGACCTGCGCACACCTTGCCAGATCCTCCTTCCCCGAGTAGATCTAGGCACCGAGCCTTCTTACAATCACTTGGACTTAGCTCTGCAAGTTCCCAACACACAATATGAATAGATCTAACTCAATCACATAGATCCAACTACTAACATCATTTTCACTTAGCACAACACTATATTCTTATCACCTCTTCTCATTTACATCACCTAGATATCTATTTATACATTACAAAAAGGGCCAAAGCATGGGTAAACCCATGGGTCGACACCCCATACCCATTACATAAACCCTAAACCCAAAAATCCCGCAAAGGGGGATGAGATCCCACGATCTCAGCTTCGCCTAGGTGCTCCGCCTTTGACCAGCTTGTCAAAGTCCCAAAATCGGTCAAAAATGACCCAAGTTCTCCATAACTTAGTCAAGGGCCAACAAAGACGAGGGAGAAAATCATGAAAACAACGGTGGAAAGTATAAATACTTTAAAAATAGAGTGTGCTCAGCTGTTTACAAAGACTATTATCATTTGGACACAACTTAGTGAGGATAAGGAGAAACAGGAAATCAATCAGAAGATCCAAGATTCATAGGAAAAGGCCCATAAATTCAACGATGTAATGGGCACATTACTGCCAGTGGAGGTGGTAACTACGATGAATGGGAACATAAAGTTGTATTCATAAATGAATCAGCTGAGGGAGGAGAAATAGGCATGCGCACAACAAATAGAAGTAATACAGGAGGAAGCATACGAAGTAATAGAAACCTTAGCAATAACTCAAGGAATCATCAAACAAGAAGCGAATGAAGGTGTCGAGAAGATGTAGGCTCGTGTCACTATAGAAAAAGTTGACCAAATTTTGTAGAAGGAACCAAACGTCAAGGAAAAGGCTGTGACAATGAAAAATGCCTTCGACAAATTCATGGCACACTTGAAGAAGGCCTGAGTGAATCGGGAAAATACACAAGTGAGTTTTGGGGGCCTGCTGGATAGGTATTTTGGTTAAGTTTTGGGATATGTGCCATAAGAAGTTAAAAGAATAAAAGGAAGTTAGAATATGGAATATAGCGCGTAACAAGAGAAAACTTTAAGGATTCAAAGCATGCAACAAAAGGATGCACGATGGAGTAGCATGCAAAATGTGGAAAATGGTCATAGATCATTAGGATTTTGGGGACATGGTGTCCAATTTGTAAATGGATTAGCCCTATTTTGACGTATAAATATGTAAATGGTTTTTGGGTAGAGGGGTTCAACATAGGAGAAGTTCTTAATGTTTGTTGGGTGAGTTAAGTTGAGCAAAGGAAGAAGCTTGAGGTATGACTGAAGAGTGAAGCCCACACTGCAAGATAATGGCTAGGCAAGTTTGGATAATGTTGTTGTTGCATATTTTGTAGCGCAATGAAAAAATATAAGAGAATTGTAAATGACTAATAAAATAAGCCAATCATTGTGGATGTAGCCCAAGTTGGGTGAACCACGTTAAACCTGTGTGTTGTGATGCATCGTCTTTGTGTTTTATGTTGTTTGAGTCTTATGGTGAAATAATGATATATGTTGAATGTATTGTTCATATATGATGATTATAATGTTGTGCACTGAAGTATCTATTAGTTGGAAGAATGTTGTGCATAAAATATGTTGAATGTTAAGTGACTATTAAGTAATGGGAATTGTGCACAAAATTTCATGATAGTAAGAACATGAATAATGCCTCACTTCCCCTCATCACTACAGAACCCTGGTTCCTACAACCCCTCTAGATGCCTCAGGTGAGACTTCACTTGCTCTGCAAGTGCTGCCTAAAGGGACGATGTCTAAGGCTTTTGTTTGTATATATATGATTAACCCCAGGTATTCCCACTTCACGCCAACACATCTTTATTACTAATGTCATTCCATCACAACAGAGGCATACATTCTGCATAATTTATATATATTATATCCATATAACTTCATATATTCTCTATATAAATCCTCAGAAAGATAATGCACTGTGCAATGTGCCTTCTCACAAGATTCAAATGTATAACAAACACAAAAGTATATTCAAAATCACTATAATATTACAACAGGATCAGAGCAATCTCGACACTATTGACTCAATGAATCTCCTGTTAACATCTAGCTAGCTTCATTTCTGATATCACTGCTTCCTTTTATAGCTTTCTCTTCTTGGGAGATCTATCTCTCTTTACACTGCTCCACTTTCTTCACTGACAAAATTGCCTCGCACAGTTCTATAATTTTCCTATAGTCCATGTAGCCTTTAGGAATCGGGTGTTGGATTATTGATAGGGGGGGTGAATCAATAATAGAGAAATTTAATCCTTTTTAACCATACAAAACAAGTGTTATATCAATGAAGCATTATCATCCAATAACTGTACAGTAAATAAGTAATGAACAAATGAACAAACATACACATACACAATACAACAGTGTTTTACGTTGAAACCCAAATCATGAGAAAACCACAGAATGATTTTTCTTATATGTCTTGAAGAATTACATTCATTAGAAGCACCAAGTTCCTTTGTTTTTCAGCTGCAACTGGAAGGAGGCTCCAACCCCCTAGTTTCTCAGGCTACAACCTAAGGGAAGCTCCAACTCCCCAATTTTTTGGCTAGAACCAGAAGGAGGATACAACCCCCTATGTTCTCCAACTACAAACGGAAGCTGGCTACAACCACATGTCCTTGCCCCGTCCTGCCACCCTGAAGTAGAAGTAGAATGATGGAACCACTGCCAACCTATCACTGTGAGATATATCGCTGTAAACCTGTACCAATAAATCTGAACCATGAATCAACCATGCATCAATCTGTACCTCAACTTGTAATCAACCTGTACCATAAACAAGTGCATCAACCATGCACCAACCTGTACCAAATAACCTGTAATCAACATGTACCATAAACAAGTGCATCCAACCATGTACCAAGTATGTATTAATCACGTGTCAACTACTCATCAACTATGACTCATCAATATGTAAAAACATCATCAAAATATTATTTTTAGCTCTGTAATAGACCTGGTGTATATGATCACATTCCTGCAAACCTTCCTTAACTTCAACAATAAGATACTAGCATTTTCATTAAACTTTTCTTTAGTCTCACATGCCTAGTTTTAGATTAGTCAACAACCCTAACTTGAAGTAATCATAAATTTGTTCCTGTAATGTATAAAGATCTAAAATTGATACACAATGTTCTTCAGTGTGTTTTATGCAATTCCTCCAGGTGTCACTACCTGGAACCTCTTAGAAAAGGAGTTATAGAAAAAATGGCATACCTTGTTGAATTGTGGCTTATTCTAGAGAGCGACCTTGTAGAGCATGCCCCACACGAAATATTTGTTGAATTGATATGAAAATGTTACAAAGAATACTACAAAATGTAACATAACCAACACATTTAGTTTCACTGAATTTGGATCTGTTATGATAAATTTATGACGTTTTTACCCGAAACACCTGTTTTTGACTAGTTTCAGGACTAGCCACAAACCCTATTTTCCATGGAGTGTACTTACAAATATACAATGACCCACAAGATGAATGTTTTACCACAGATACTTGGATATGTTTTCTCAATGGAAGAGAAATTTCACAGTCTGAATCATTATAGAAACAAAGTTATAGTGAAAATGGTGAGATGACCTGTAAATAACATACCTTGGAAAGCACCATCAAAAGAATTTATCCTTCCTTGCATTTCGGCCTTCTTTTCTTCACCTTCCCTCATAATTTAGGCTTATATATCCTTGGTTGCCTTAGACACCTATAGATATTCAATATTCTCAAGTGTGATTAAAATGAAAGAGCCTTGTGTCTTATTTATACTCTCCAAGTAGCTTCCTTAAAAACATCTTCTAGGTCACTTGGGCCCACTTTCCTTATTTTAGGGTGAACCCACTTCTAATTTCTCCATTAAATTTATTATTGAAATAATGTATTTTATATTCAATTTGAATTATAATACACTCATTACTTTACTTTATTATTTACCTTTTAAAATCTCTTAAACTACTTTGACTACTTTGACCTTTTGGGGCTTCTAGATGACATATGAGGGTCCTCCAACTTTGTAAGGCCATAACTCTCAAACC
>JZKD02S1679964.1:7621-24726 GCA_000966675.3 Picea glauca
GACTAGAAGTATGCACCAACAAAATTTTCCATCTCAAAGTGGGAACATGCCAACAAAGCAGTAAGGGAGAAGGTAGATGAGTAGAAGAAAGGACCTCTACAATGCTAAGGTTTTGGAGAATCACATCTATTGATGGATTTCCTTCACAGGAAGCACGACAACAAGAGAGTTTACAATGTTCAAGAGGCCACTATTGTTAATGATATGGCCATAAATGTGCCACGAATTTATGTAGTTGTCGAGAATCGACAGGAAAACCACCAAGCTTCAGTGGTGGATTTCCCAAACAAAAAATTTCAATTTTGATTGACTCTGGTTCTAACCTTAGCTATGTTTCTCCCCAAGAGTTTGAAGCATGTTTTTTCTAGAGAAGGAAGCACCCAAAATCGTGGTTAGTTTAGCTAGCCACATGAACCAAGCAGAAGGTGACAAAAATGATTGAAGCATTCACATTTGAAATGGATGGACTACATGCACAAGAAGCCTTAAATATCCTACCATTGGGGTCTTATGATGTATTGATATGCATGGACTGGTTGAGTTACCACAAACAAAAACTAGACTGCTATGAAAAATCCCTAGAATGTGAAGATAGTGAAGGCAATACAAGGGTGTTGCAGGGCATACAAAAGAATGTATCAATGAAGAAAATATCAACATTTTATCCAAAAATGGTGTCCCTTGTATGCAATACAAGTGTTAAATTCAGTAGAGAACATGTTACAAATTATTTTCATCATCCCTATGACCATTAATGATGTAAACCTATATGTTATCTTTGGAGGGATCAGTGGCCCAAATTCCTGAAGAAAGAAGGGAGAAGAACTTTGCCTAAGAGAAGAATTTGTGTTTTCCTTTGTGAAAACCACATTAAGGAAGATCATCGTAGGTTGCACTATACAAAGGGTGAAACGATACCTGATTGTCGCACTCTGATCTGAATCTAGGCTGTGACATCTCTGCAGGCTACCCTATGGCTAGGGTGCAACGATTTTCATACGTGGGAAAAAAGAGCATCTTCTCGATGCTTCTAGAAGGAGAAGCTTCTTTGGCGAGGTGGCCTCTGAACGGTTTGGATCTTACTCACTTTCATGATTTAGTGGGATCATCCTAACCTCCTCACCTTATCCTCTTCAGCTTATAAATGAGAGGATCTCTCGTGGAGAAGATTGAGCTTGATGAGGGTTTGAGTTGTCTTGTAGCTTGGAGTTTTTGGAGCTTGTATGGTGGCTCTGAGTTTTTCTTTGTCAAGATAGATTGTGAGTGACTTTCAGATCTATGATCTCATAATCCATGGAGTAGAAGTGTGTGGGAAGAGAGGAACTATTGGAAGGAACCTGAAATCTGGTTTTATCTTTCTTCCACATTCTTTAATACAGATATACTTTTCTTTCCTATATGAATGGTATTTGTTCATATTGTATGATTCCTTGATCACGTACATAGTTTCATATCAAATAGACTATGTTATTCTTGCCTTTGTTAGCTTGTGTTCTTTTGCATATATTTCTCCATAAGCCTCGCGACGGAGCTTGGATTGCATTGGTGAAGTCGGATCTTCGATGTTTAAAAGGTATGTTCTAGATCCATTTCTCATTTGATAATTGAAATCTAAGGAAAGTGTAGTGTATTGTCTCGTTTTGTTCTAGTTTCATGGTGAAGCTAGGGGGATTGATTTGTGTCCACACTTAACAATTAGCTCGATAAAAAAATTGGCGACTCAAGTTGTCGGTGTGGGTTTTTTCCACTCAGGTAATCCCGAATGCAGCTAGTGCTTCGGTTGTAAGCACTTCCCCCCAAGAACATCAACCTCATGTTGATCCTTCACCTTCTTCAGTAAGATCTTCTTCACCTTCTTCACTTGCAATGTCTTCTTCCATTTCATCTTCTTCGCTGAGTGAAATATCTAAAGCTAGTAACTCGGTGGATAAGAAGAAGAAGAAAAGGAAGAATAAGAAGAAGAAAAATAAGCAAGGGTCCAAACTTCCAACCACTGCCAAACATGTTGGAAAAAAACCAGTTACTGATAATCGTTTTGGGAGTGTTGATGATGCCAAGATCACCCAAACAACCCATAAGCCCAAGTACCCTTGCAGGATTTGTAAGGGTAGTCATCTTCTTAAGGATTTCCCTGGTCTATCCAAGGTCATAGAAGCATGTTCTATAGCTCTTTGCTAATCCACATCATCGGCCTCTGAACAACATGTTGATGGCCTTCCATCAACTAGTCACGATACCTTTGGGAAGAATAAAAGTAGTTTCAAGTTCACGTGTATGTTATGCAAAGGGAGTCATCTAACTCACATTTTCCCTCGTATGGATGAAGCCTCAAAATTACTGGAATACATGATTGTTTCACAACCTCACCTTCCAGCTGCTTATCGCAAGCTTACTCTCAACCCACCTATAGTTGATGGAATGATTAATCTGGGCCCTTCGTCGGTCAATCTGGTTGATCATGTTGTCAATCTGGTCATGTCCTTAGTTGAACCAGTTGACAAAGTGGTTGATCTAATCCCCTCCTCGGTTAATCCCACTCTCCCGCCAGAGAGTGAAACCCAAGTGGTCGATCTGTTTCCACCTGTCGACCCCATTCTCCCCTTAGAGAATGCTACTCAAGTGGTCGATCTGATCGCGTCATCAGTCGATCCTACTCTCCCGCTAGAGAGTAAACCCGATATTTCCCATGTTTTTCTTATAGATACATAAACTATCGTGATAGGGGGTATTCCTCCTTCTCTCGTGGAACCTCCTCCAAGTAATGAGGCCATCCTTTTTGATTGGGGTTTGCTACCTGGACCTTGTCTTCCCTCTCACATTCCTTTCCAGATCACAGTACAGGTTTGTGGTTGGGACGTTCCTTAGACATTGTTAGATGAAGGTGTGTCCGTTAGTATTTTATCCTCTATTGCTTCGCAAGATTTAGGATATCCTCAACTTGTGTTGATTACGCAGAATCTGTTAGCTTTTAACAGAAGAACCAGTCAACCTTTAGGGATCCTTCCTCAGTTTCTTGTCACTTTGGGAGGGAAAACTATTTTTATTGATGTCATGGTAGTCCAAGACCCCTTGGATTTCGATTTACTCCTTGGTAGAGATTATGTCTATGGCATGAAAGCTATTGTGTCCACTCTTTTTCATGTGATATCCTTCCCGCACGATGGAATAATTGTGACTATTGATCAACTTTCGTTCATTAGCCTTGACTTGAACATCAACTCAACAACCTCCCTAAATGGTTCTTATATGCATATGGTATCACCCCTATCACAGGTCAATTATGTGGTGTTGTCTCCCATGCCTTCAGTTGTCGATGTAGATCAACCTCTCATTGTAAGCTCACTCCCTTATGACTTGGATCCGATAGTTGACATGGTAATCTCTTCGGTAGGGCTATTGGAGCCTGATCTCCTTATCCCTATTGTGGCCCTCGACATGTGTTCCTTCCAGAGTGTGTTTCTTCTGTCAAGTGAAGATCTCTTGGAATCCATGATCGATTTGTATCCCTTGACATGGTGTCCTTTCAGAGAACTGTCCTCTTGGAATCCATGATCAAGAAGAGAGTTTTGAGCATGATTTTCTGATTTCAAGCTCATTAAAAAATGAAACCAGTTGTGAGGATAGTTTTGTGTCTATGTGGAAACCTCATTAAAAAATGAAACAAAGGTTATGAGGATAGTTTTTTCGTCTCTGTGGAAACCTCATTAAAAAATGAAACAGAGGTTACGAGCATAGTTCTTGTTCCATTGTCAAGTTCGTTAAAAAATGAAATAGTTTTCCGCCTCTTTGATTGAGCCAAGTACTTTGTTATGTATAGTATTTGAAGCTTGTTTTCTTCCTCCTATGTCGTTGGATGAACCAAAGCTTGGGGGGCAATGCTTTCAGCCTTTGGACATCATGTTGAAGTCAGAGCCGCTAGTTTCTTAAGCTAGGGGCTAAATACCAATCATCCTTGTGTTATGCATTGGGAAGTCCAAGCATAGTTTTCTATGGTTCAAGCTTGTGTAAAAATGAAACCACCTACCTCAAGCATAGTTTCCTTCGGTTCAAGCTTATGTAAAAATGAAACTAGGTTCAAGCATAGTTTTGGCTAGTTTTAAGCTTGTGTAAAAATAAAATCTATCCCAAGCATAATTTTGTTTTGTTTTAAGCTTGCATAAAAATGAAAACAATCCCGAGCTTAGTTTTTGATCTTTCTCACGCTCGTAAATACATGAGAATAAGTTACCGAGATTAATATTTGTTCTTTCTTGTGCTTGTAAATACCTGAGAATGTAACCGAGTAAACTTTTATCACCTTTTCAAACTCGTAAAGGTTATATGAAAAAGGAACCCCCTGGAGTTCCCTTTAAGCTCTTTTCAAACTCTTTAAACATGAAAATATTGTTGAGTGATCTTGTTCTTTTCACGCTCATAAAAGTATTTGAAGAAAACATCTAGTGAGCGTTAAATTATTACTTTTTCGGTCTCATCAGACTAACTTACGAAAATGGAACTTATGGAGTTCTCTTTAAGTGTTTTTTAGACTGTCTAAAAATGAAAAAACCTTGAGTTTTCTCTCTTTGGACTTGTTAAGAAAACATCGAAAGACCCATATGGGCTCGAACCACTCCTTCCTAGGGTTTGTTAAACATACTCTGAGGGAATCATCTGAAGGATGAGCTTGCATCAACAAGCATATGTTATCATCCTCAAGCTTGTGTAAAAATAAAG
Organism: Picea glauca; assembly: GCA_000966675.3. Classification (NCBI taxonomy): domain Eukaryota; kingdom Viridiplantae; phylum Streptophyta; class Pinopsida; order Pinales; family Pinaceae; genus Picea; species Picea glauca. Next base: position 12,335 of record JZKD02S1679964.1, read on the forward strand.
AGGTACTCGCCATAAATGGTGGGGGGGGAATTTGGAAAGAAATGTGTCTAAACCTGTATTCTATGGAAGATTCACCTTTGAACATGACACCCTCTCACTCGCTTTGTGTCTAGTTTGGAAAATCCTCTTGTCTCTTGATCATACTCCTTTATAAGATTACCCTTTGGTCTGTGATCCTTGTTGTTGAGTCAATATTTCCAAGACAATTGTCGTGTCGTCAATATGTTCAAAGAGAAGTTCAACCCATAAAGCCTTATATTGTGTCGACCATTTCTGTAGTCCTTAAGCCTTCTATTGTGTCGGCCATCCCTGAGTTATTCATGAATCACTTATTATTCCGATCTACTTCAAATAGTGTTACCTGTTTCGTGTCATTGATGGGGGATACATTAATGCCCTCCTGTGATGAGTCTTTTCCTGTCGAATTCAACTCATTATCCAGGAATTAGACTTAGAAACTAATTGGTACCTTGGAACTTGCATGCCTCAATGACAGGTTTCCTCACTTTCAACAGTGGGTTTTCATTATTGACCTCTGATCGGGAGATTCCGTCGAGTGTTCGACTTTAGATCACAAATTCACAACCATTGGATTGTACTAGTGTACCTTGGGATTCATTGACATTAATGGTGATTTCCCTCGCACTTGTTAACAATATTCATTAATGATCGGTAATCAAGTGGTTTCTACCATGTTTGACTTCAACACATGTATTCGCATGGTTAGATTCGTACTATAGAGTGGTGGAGATGAAGACCCTGGATCTTTTCTGACAGATTCAGGTTACATTGGAGTATATTCATATTGTATTGTTTCATAAATCCACATTGTATGTCTCGTGGATATGTTCAAATTTGAGTCATTAACACATAGATCCACAATGTATTTTTGGTGGCTATGTTCAGATTTAAATCAAAATGGCATGGATCCACAGTGTATGTTTGGTGGCCATGACCTATATTACTTGACATGGATCTTCGCATGTCGACATTTATGCTTTGATTCATTTGTATTCTGAGTATGGGAATGCCTACCTTAGTGATGATATATTATTGTACTGTATTTCCATTTTTGTTGGCAAGTTTTCGACCGATTGTTCCTTGTTCCCTACACACACTCGACAAACTATTTCAGCTATCACTTTGTTCTAACTTCATACTTTGGGGGGCTCTCTATTACACATCATTTTCGTCATCCCTATGACCGTTAATGATGTAAACCTATCTGTTATCTTCGAAGGGATCAGTGGCCCAAATTCCTGAAGAAAGAAGGGAGAAGAACTTTGCCTGAGAGAAGAAGTTGTATTTTCCTTTGTAAAAACCCCATTAAGGAAGATCGTCATAGGCTGCACTATACACAGGGTGTGGCAATGCCTGATTTCCGCACTCTGCTATGAAGCTAGGATGCAACATCTCCACAGGCTTCCCTATGGCTACGGTACGACGATTTCTGTATGTGGGAAAAATGAGCATCTTTTCGATGCTTCTAGAAGGAGAATATTCTATGGCGAGGTGGCCTCCGAACGGTTTGGATATTACTCTCTTTCATGATTTAGTGGGATCATCCTAACCTCCTCACCTTATACTCTTCATCTTATAAAAGGAGAGGAGCTATCATGGAGAAGATTGAGCTTGATGAGAGTTTGAGTTGTCTTGTAGCTTGGAGCTTTCGGAGCTTGTATGGTGACTTTGAGTTTTGCTTTGTGAAGATAGATTGTGAGTGACTTTCAGATCTATGATCTCAGAATCCATAGAGTATAAGTATGTGGGAAACAAGGAACTATTGGAAGGAACTTGACAACATCAAGGATTTTGGTTGTATATTTCTTCCACATTCTTTAATATAGATATAATTTTCTTTATTGTATCACCCAATGTTGTATGGATTCAAAAATGTATTTCTATAGGAGGTGTCTGGACTTCCCCCTAAACAATATATCGATTTTTCCATAAACCTTGTACTAGGATAGGTATTAGCATATAAATTTCCCTATAGGATGAGTACACCATAGCTGGTGGAGTTAAAAGCGCAATTAAAAGAGATGATGGATGAAGGGTATATCAGGCCGAGTGTCCCTTCCCCATGGGGAGCACCAACACTGTTTGTAAATAATAAATATGGTACTTTGTGGCTCTGTATTAAATACCAATAGTTAAACAACATGACCATAAAAAAAAAGTACCCATTGCCCAAGATTGATGATATTTTTGATAAGCTCAGATGAGATACATTATTTTCTAAAATATACTTGAGATCTAGATATCACCAAGTCATACATAATTAAGGATGAAGACATCCATAAGAAAACTTCTAGAATGAGGTATGGACACTACGAGTTTGTAGAGGTGCCTTTTGGGCTTACCAATGCACAAGCCACCTTTATGTGTTTGATGAACAACATTCTCAACAAGTATTTGGATAGGTTTGTCGATATGTTCATTGATGATACCCTGGTATATTCCAAGACCAAGGAAGAGAACGAAGAGCATCTTAGGTTGGTGCTACATGTACTAAGATATCACTAGCTCTATGCTAAATATGGCAAGTGTGACTTATTTCAGAAGGAGATTCAATATTTGGGTCACAAAATTTTAGAAAATGGAGTGGATGTTGACCCATAAAAGATTAAGGAAATCATGTATTAGAAAATCCCTAGAAATGTATTTGAGGTAAGATCATTTATGGGATTAGCTGGATATTACAAGAGGTTTATTAAGGGATTTTCCTAGATTGGTCATCCCATCACCTCATTACATAGAAAGGGGGTGAAATTTGTATGGTTAGCAGAGTGTGAGACCAAATTTCAATAACTCAAACACCTCTTAACTAATGCCCCTATCTTGAATATTGCAGACCGTAAAAAAAAATTCCTAGTGTGTGTTGATGCTTGCAAGGAATGACTTTGTGGAGTCTTCATGCAAGAGGGACGTATGATTTTCTATGAATCAAGGAAATTAAATGATCATGAGAAACGTTATGCTACCCATGACTTCGAGACTGCATCCATTGTGCACACTTTAAAAATTTGGAGGCATTACTTGCTTGGAAGGATGTTTTTCTTGATGAAAGAACATTGTGGATTGAAATACCTATTTGACTAACCATGGTTAAATTCCAGACATGCCAGGTGGATGTCACTAATCAGTGAGTTCGACTTTGAAATCAAACATATAAAAGGGAAGGAAATTCAAGTGGAAAATGCACTCAGTCGAAGTGTATAGATGATACACTTAGCAATAGCAAGCATTCATGAATATGATATCAAGTAGAGAATCAAAATTCTTTTACAAAGTGATGAACACTTTAATCTAGTGAAAGAAATCTTATAGAAAGAAACCAAAGGGAATAAGTGTGAGGGATACAATCTCACAAAATATGGTTTGTTGGTGTACAATAATAGGTTGTACATACCCTATTCAACAAAACTGAAAAACCTCATAATAGATTATTTTCATAGGAGGCCTTATGTGGTTCATCCTGGTTATCAAAAGATGATAACAACAACAAGATGATTTTATTATTGGCTGGAATGAAAAAGGTCATTGCAGAGTATATTTCTAGGTTCCTAGAGTGCCAACAAGTTAATGTTGAGAAAAAACACCCAGTAGGATTGTTGTAACCAGTGCAAATTCCAAAGTGGAAGTGGGAGATCTTCTCCATGAACTTCATCAGAGGGCTTCCAATAACACCCAAACAACATGATGCAATCATGGTGGTGGTGGAAAAAATGAGAAAGGAAGCTCATTTTATCCCAATTAAGTCCAATTATAAAGGTATAGATGTTGTTGATGATTTTATAAAGGAATTTTTTAGATTGCACAGTATGCCCAAGACCATTATCTTAGATCGAGATGAAAAATTCATGTCGAATTTTTGGAAAATCCTATTTGCGGAATTTGAAACCCAATTAGTGTTCAACACAACTTACCATCCCCATATAGATGGATAGACTAAGAGGGTTAATAGGGTGCTAGAATATAGGTTGAGGATGCATCTTATGCATCATCCCAAGCAATGGGAAGAATATCTACCCTTGGTAGAGTTTTCCTACAATAATGGCTACCAAGAGTCAGTAAAGATGAGCCCATTTGAGGCCTTGTATGGTAGAAAGTGAAAAAATCCAATTAGTTGGGATAATCATATGGAAATGATCACCGGTTGGGATAATCATATGGAAAGGATCACCCTTGGACCGTAATTGTTGAAGGATATGGAGCAGGAAGAAAACATAATTAAACAAAATCTAAAGGTGGCCCAGGACAGACACAAAATCTATGTTGATAGCAAAAGAAATAATAAGGAGTTTAAGTTGGGATACCATGTGTATATCAGGGTGAGTCCAAAATAGGATCTCCCTAAGAATGGGAACTTGCACGAAACTAACCCTCCAATATTGTGGACCATTTGAAGTCCTAGAAAGAGTGGGACTGATGACATACCGAATTTTTCTACCTCCTACTATTAAAGTTCACAATGTCTTCCATGTATCTTTACTTAATAAGTATGTCCATGATTCTAATAATTTCATTGATTCGATTGTGATACAGGTGGAACCAGAGGGATAATTTAACTAGGGCCTCAACGCATCTTGGATAGGAGAGAGACATTGCTCTAGAACAAGGTCATCATATAGGTTAAGGTGCAATGGAAACACTTTGGAACAGATGAGGCCACATAGGAATTGGAGGATGGCATGAGGATGGAATAGTCATTTTCTTTCCTTATATAAATATGTGTATATATTGGTAAAATACTGAGGATGATGTTTCCTTTTAAGGGGGAGGGAAATGAAACACCTTCTTTTCCCCAAGTTTGTAATTATGATTAAGACTTCATGACTGTAATTGATGAACACTGCAATTATGTTTTATGTTTAATGAAAACTACCAATCAGCTGACTGAAGGGGAAGCGTTGTAGTATTGTCCATGATACCATAGTGAAAATTGTTGAGGGGGAAATGGGAGTCATATTAATTAACCAAGAAATCTGGCCTCCACATGAATAACATTGAATAACCAAATCTTCCTGAAGTACCATGTTTTTCCCTATTCACACAAAAGCGAGTTAATGGGGATGAGACCCATTAGTTGGGGGAAATTATGAATTCCTTCATAAGTGAACACAGAGAAGGAATGGGCTAGTTGAAGTTGTCATCCATGAGTATTGTAGTACCCCTTCGATTTGGGAGCTTGACCCCCGAGGTTTCTTCTGATAGAAGCAAGTTGAGGAACTCGAGGCATAGGAATTCTTTAGATGGGGCAAAGGAAAATGGAGTAGGGATGAATTCAGAGGAAGGAGAGATACACAAAGGAAGTAGAGAAGAGTATGCACACCAACACAAACAAAGCACACATGCAAGTAGAGAAGATAAGAACTAGGAAGTTTTGGTGAGAAAATAGGAAGCTTACCCAGGAAACTCATGGTCAATTTGGAACATAGAATTCTTGAACTCATACTAGAGCAAAGAGGGCCATGAGTTGGTTCTTTCTGGAAAGAAACCAACACTGGTAAGGGGAGGGCACTGAGGGACAATGTAATAGTGAAGGGACTCTCTTATGCAGAGGAAATCCAACTGGGAAGGAACTTGGTAAGCTTGTGGTCGCCCTAGACTTGGTCGAAAGAGGGGGATTATGTTGTTTCCAACTGGTAAAGGAGAGTAACCTTCATGTTCATACCCTTAACCTAATAACCAATATGCGAGAGTCCCCTTGTGGTATCATGGCCTGGAATGGGGGTGGATTGCTATAGAAATCAAAATTTCAATAAAGCCTACAGTTCGGTGGAAAGGCATTCACCCTCAGTCAAATGGAAGGTTGGATTTTGATCTGTAATAGATAAGTGTTTCAAAATATATTTGATAATTATCTGTAATAAATATTAATCTTTTCATTTTTTTCTTGAAGGAAGTTATAATATGCTAAATGAATGTTAAATATGAACTCGTTAGTCTATTGATACCCCTTTCCACATTGGTTGATTACCTATGGAAAGAATGTATGGGATTCTTGGTTAATGGGGCCCGTAACCCTTTGTTTTTCCCAATCCTTTGAATGGAAAGTTTGTAGGATGAGAAAATCATCACTTCAAGGGATGTTGAGAGGCATCACCTGAGTACTGAGGATGTGGGCCAAAGATATAAGGAGCTTGGCGTTGAGTCCTTATATATTATGTGAGGATGGAAAAGTTTTATTTTCTTGGAAGTGCCATGTACCCTTATTCAAGTTCCTTTCTTAAAAACCCCAAATAAATATCAACCATAGATTCTATGTGAAGTTTTATCTCGATCATTTATTAGAGATCAGAGCATTGGAAGAAGCCATTGAGAAAGAGGGTCTTTCAGAAGAACCTACAAGAATTGCTAGGGTGAAATTTTCAATAGAGATATCTCGAGTGGACAAGAGCCATTGATTTACTGAGAGGCCAGACCAAGTGGATTTGGACCATAGATCCCATTCTAGACCACCCCATTAAGCTTTTCAGAACGTGAGGTTCAAAAGAATCCTCTAGGATCGCATGGTAGGTTCTTTCGACAAAGAAAATCTTGAAGGAAAATTTTAAGTGGACCAGATTCATAGATCTACAATGAGGCCCAACTGATGAGATCCAATCCATTGATCTTAACATGGGTCCAACCTGAGAGAAACCCTTTCATAGTTAAGTAACCCCGTTAATTATCGAGTAGATCTGAGATCCTGAGGGAACCGTGATTTTTGGTTTCAGGAGCCTGATGATCTTTGGATTGGTCAAAGACCCTAGTTTAGAAGGAATCATTCAGAAATAAAACCATAAGGTTTTTGGAGGAGGTACTTTCTGATAGCAAGAGCTTGAGTGAGTGTGGGTCATTGATATGCCACATAGTCAACCCAAAAATATCTTATCCATATATCTTACTATGGATCCCACCTATTGATCAATTGGATGAGGTTGGATGAGTCGTCAGTTGTCATGTGGGTTAGGGAATCTCGAGTGAATCCATACCAATGATCATCCCAACTCTCATTCGTTGGATCCGTCGGATCACAGAAGAGTTGCTTATATTTACCTTACCAATTGGTTAACCCACATGGATACCCTCCATTGGATGAGTTCCATTGTTTCCTTCGGATATGTTGGAAGTGAGGTGGTCAAAAATAAATGTTTGGAAGGTAAGTATTGGGGTTGCATGACCCACATTCTGAACGAGGAGAGTTTAACCAATTGTGAACCATTGATTAATTACGTCTGATTAAACCAGAACAATCGATCTAGGAAAGTTCAAATCCAGGTTGCATAGAATTTTCCCTATCTAGGAATCACACATACTTGTAAGATGGATTATGTTGTGCTCGAGGACATGTCTCGGCCTCACCAACACACGCATCAACCTTTCTCGATTGTACTGGTGACATGAAGGATCCCACATGGTGGCCTCATTGAATAGATGATTTGTAGAAGGAAAGAGCCTAAGGGCTTTGGACGGTCATCTCAGTTGTCTTGGAACCCAATTTTGATTGTGAATGTAGCCAACATAAAGCTATGAATGACCAAGTCTCCATCCTTGGGGATAAAATCTGAGAAAAGAGTTGCTTATGGAAGAGAAACTTTGACATCCCACCAACCTAAGTATGTTTAGGGGGGTTGGATGTGTTACAATGAGGAGGGTTCAAAAGTCGAAGAGGGCATTGACAACTGTTCATTTAAATTATGATATCAAATTCATTTCTTTTCCTTATACATGTACATGTTTTTTCATGCAATGTTGTATATAAAGTTGATATTTCATTGATGTGGCAAAGTATCACTTGTTTACAAGAAGACAAAATCACATGGTTATTTTATGATTTAATTTAAAATCCCATCATCACATGTGTGTGTGTGTGTGTGTGTGTGAAATTGACTGAGTGTTAGGAGGGTAGCACATTTATATATACATGGGTTTTTCTCTCATAACCAGTATGTTGTGAAATAAATGTATACTAGTCATTAATTTGATCAATATGTAAATATTATAAAAGAAAAAAATTTAAAAAATTAATAATAATTAAATAATTAATAATAATAAAATTAATAATAACGATTAAATAAATAAAATTAATTAAATAATCAACAATAATTAAACTAATTGAATAATGAATTTATTAATAGTACAATTTTGATGCTAAAATAATGTAACTGTAACATTAAAATAACATTACAATGCCACTAATATGAAAACAAATTCACATAATAATGATGTTAAATAGATAATAACGTTGCAAAAATTACACCAAAATGATGCATAAATAAAGTAGTGGGATGTTGAGAAGATGCAATTACAATGCAAAAGTTCCATATTTCGATGTTAACACTATAAAGACAACTTTGATAAAACTCAAATGGAGCTAACACAATGCATATTTTGTGTCTAAAAAGTGACTCAAAACATGATTTTGATGCACAAAATACACAAACATGACTTAAAAGGTTGTTTTTCCAAAAAGATCAAGGAAATTAAGATGCAAATTCAATGCAAAAATCTATGTTGTGTCATAATTATCATTGCTAATACAACGCCCCAAGAAGTGCACAACAAAATTATTAATGCAACCATTATGCAAATCCAACATAAATGGTGACATCCCCATGTGTGTTGTGTTTTGCATCATGTAGGCTTGATTCTTTTTACATAAATATTACACTAGTGTTATAACCTTGCATTATAGTAGTGTTGATGGGAACTTTTTGTTTGTTTCACAACTGTGTTTTTGGTATACTACTAGATTTTGTTGTACATGCTTATGATCAGATATAAACTATTTCATTATTTTAAGGGAATGAATTCCAATAGTCTTACAAGTAACCAAGAAATATTGACAAACAAGTTTGTGCCACATACCACACCTTCGTTTGTCTCTATGTTTCTCCATGGATTTACCATGCCTTCGAGATCAAGTCGAGTGTATATTTAAACATGTGTAACCATAATTTCTTAGGGTGAGCTAATTTTTCCCACTAGTTGATGCATCTTTTCACATGGATTGCTATATATGTTTGGCCTTGGTATAGCTCCGAGATGACACATTAGAAGCCTTTTGTAGAATTAAATTCTTAGGCCTCTACTTTAGATAGAGTTTGAAAATGGTAGGTTGGACTTCATCCCTTTACAATGAATTTCTATGTTTTTCCCACCATAATGTTGGAGTGGTTTTAAGTACAATATCTAATGTTGGTATTCTCTTCTCTGGCTCAATGGAATGTTCCATCTAATTTAAGAATTCTTCAATATTGTTAGTTCTATCACATATGGATGGTTTTTTAGACCTATACATATCCATGTGATGTTTTTGATAGATTCACAATTCCTAGAAGATAACTCATGGTTTCATTTTTTTCCAATTATGTGATGCATCCTTTGAATCTATGTCAAAGGAACAAATTCTACACTAGCTAAGAGTTTCCATTTAATGTAGGGTTGACATCCCTATGTCTCATTCTCATTGTAAACCTATAAATATGGTCCACCATATGTTCCTACATGTTTTCTTATGTGGGTTCAGTGTAGTGAGGTCCCTATTACATATCAATTGGTTGGAGTAATCGCTTCCTTTGACCTCAAAAGACATATGCCCAACTATAACTAAACTAATGATTACATCATTATCGTATACCCATTGAATTACTAGTAGTGGATGATATAGATCCTTTTCATCCATGATTTATATTAATTTGAAATCAACTACTTTTTTTACTCCTACAAGGTTTACCTCAACATTTCCAATCTACTCATGCAACAGATTATATATTGGTTTTAAGATGCAATTGGATGGGTGAGAAGATTAAGTTGGGACTTCCCATAATTTTCCATTATTTCTCAAGGAAATTATTTACACTATAGCCTTATGTATAGAATAACACCTCTAATTTCATAGCTTGCAATTGTAAGTTTTAAACCTGTGAAGTAAAGTAATGCATACAGATTCTCCTAAGCAAAACAAAAATTAATCAATAGCTCATACACATAGTACACATAGATTTACGCTGGAAACCCTTAACCGAGAGAAAACAAGCCTTCCTTGGTGCCGCACCTTTCAACTCTTCATTGTATTAATTTCACCATTCACAATACAATATATACAATTTTTTAGGTATTCCGTAGCTACCAAAACCCTAGTCCCTTAATCTGAGATTAATTTCGAAAACCGCTAAAAATAGCCAAAACCGCCCAAAAAAAAAAATTGGGGCGCTACCCTAGAGATGAACATTGCGCGTAACTAGGGGGGGAAATCCTGGCCCCCCGGGGACCCCCCCAAGAAAGCTCCCAATGCACACGACACAAAGAGTGAAGGAAGTTGGGATCGTTAGAAACAGTTGTCAGATCTTACGCGCCAACACACACCCACATGAAAATAATATAACACATACCCAACATTCTCCCACTTGTTGTTTTATTTTCATACACGGGTTCATAGGATTACATATTCAACAATCCAGGGCATAAATTCCCATTGTTACTCTTGATCAGGGGATCAAATTTTGCTCAAAAATTCAAAGTGCTCGGAATTGCTTCAAATCAAACGAGAGCGTAGGCCTCGTCGTTGCGAACCCAACGCAACTCATTTCATCTCAAATGAACGTCGGGAGAAAGAGATATCACGATCTGTTCGAATCATTAAACAGGCAAAAGAAGGATGTTGATTATACAGTCCATATAAGCTGATGTGGCAGAGTCCGTACGCTGACATGACAGAGGTGATGTGGCAGATTCTGATTGGTAGATGTGGTCGAATCGAAATGCGACACGTGGCATCATTTTGGTCAATGGTAAGGTGCCACGTGGCACCCCGGTATTGGCTGTTGGTTGTTGTTTTAAAATTGTATGGGTATGTGGGATTCGAACCCCGGACCTCCCCCACCGGTCAAGCCTTAACAAAGTCCGCCCGACCACCATACCACGTGTTAGTTCTTACAATGTATATGGAAAGTTATATATTTGAATTTGTTTAAACAATTATGTGGCGGGGGGGTCGGGCTGGGGCTTAGCCCTAGCTTGCGGTTATATTACGTATACCATATGACCACTATACATATGAATGCGCGCGAATATAACGGAGCCTGGTCACATTAATTTTTAAACCATATGACCATTGTGTAAGCGCGTTTTAACTTGTGGTTTAAAACGGTTGAATGACCCGCCACATGTTTCATTGTTATTTGGCCTTGAAATGGTTAGACCTTTTTATATGTGCGCCAGTCGTATGGAGGACCTCATGTGCCCGAGAGCTAGGCAGTTAGGGGATGGTGTGCCCATAACCGTCCTACAGTTCGTACCGTTGGCGCGGTTGCACCCGGTGCTGGGTTTTCACGCTTTAAATTGCGTGTGTTCTAGGTTCATGAACAAAGGGTGCAATTTGTAGATGCAGAGACAACAAGCTTGAAGGGGGGACTTCCAAGAAGCCTAACTTCTTCGTTGTTTGGCCAAACGAGGTGCCGAAAAATCCCAGCTAGGGGTTTTTGGACGCTTTGAAGCCATTGGAGCAGTCTGTTGGTCATTTTGAGAATTGTAAAGCACGTTTTTGAGCACTTTGAGCAATTAATAATAATGATCCATTGGAAGTTGGACCAGGAGATGTAGCCCAAGAGAGGGGTGAACTCCTTTATCATTTGCTATGTTTATGTGCTTATGTTCATTGGTTATGATGCTATTTATTTGTGTCTTAAATGAGTAAATCCTATTAATAATGTGTTGCAAAGTTGATCCATTTGCTTTTAACACATAAACTTTACTTGCAAATGTTTTCAAGATTTCAAGTCTTCTCTTCATATTTACATCAAGTTGGTATTAGAGCATTGGTTTTTGAAGACTTGATTATTTTTCAAGTGTTTTGTTTCTGATTCTCACAAGGTTGAAACTCACAAGAGGAGAAGGTCAACTTGTGGAGCCAAATTCTCATCCTTCAAGGAGGAAGCATATACAATCACCGCAAGTTTCAAGGAGGCATTCACCAAGTATGGCTCATGAAGAAAGTCATGAAYGTGTTCCTGTAGAAGATGAAGATCTYAGAAAGGYTGTCATGGAAATGAGAGAGATGATGAAGATCTTGATGGAAAGGAATGCAKKGTTKCAAGGTGAAGGCTCCAACCCTTCAAAGCATAAGGGAGACAGTGGTGATAAAACTCCAAATGGAAATGGAGGGAATGGTGCTTCTCCACCACCCTCTCCTCCATCTTCTTCTTCTTCTTCTTCTTCTACAATTTCAAGACCTCTTCTGAATTCTCCAAAGGGACATGGTAAAACTCCTTTGAAAATTCCTTCATTGAAGCTTGATATAAAATTTGAATTGCCAATATACAATGGAGAAGTTAATGCTGAGAAGTTAGATAATTGGATACGTCAGATTGAGGTATATTGTAGAATACAAAAAATTCAAGATG
>JZKD02S1679964.1:32490-51259 GCA_000966675.3 Picea glauca
TAAGCATAGTCCTATAATGCATGAAAGTTATGTGGAGAAATATGCTTTAGATACTGATTTCAAAGAAGTGTATGAAACTTTGTGCCACTCTAACCATGTTGAAGAATTGGATTACCACGTGCATAATAATCTTTTGTATCATCTTGGCAAGTTGTGTATTCCACAGGGGGAAAGAATCAACATTATAAGAGAAGCACATTCTTCTCTTATTGCTGGTCATTTGGGTGTGGGCAAGACAGTGGCTAATTTGCAAAGATACTGCTACTGGCCTAAAATGAATGAAAGTGTTTCAAGATATGTTCGAGGATGTTCATTGTGTGCCACAAGTAAACCTAGCAATCAAAAGTTGGGTTTGTATACTCCACTTCCAGTTCCTTCTCGACCTTGGGAAATTATTTCCATGGATTTTTTAGGTGGTTTACCTATGTCGAGACGAAATCATGATTATCTTTATGTTGTGGTTGATCGATTTAGCAAGATGTGTATTTTGATGCCTTGTACTAAGCAGTATACAGCAGAACAAACGACATAAATGTTCTTTCAAAATGTTTGGGTGCATTTTGGATTGCCTAAATCCATTATTTCTGATCGGAACTCTCGATTTGTTGGAAGTTTTTGGTCGAGTTTATGGGCACTCATGGACACCAAACTTAAAAAGAGCACAGTTTTTCATCCGCAAACAGATGGTCAGACAGAGGTGGTAAATAGAACAATGGTGCATCTTCTTCGTGCTTATTGCAATAAGCATCCTAAACTTTGGGATGAGCATTTACACTATATTCAACATGCTTACAATCGAGCTAAGCACTCTTCGACTCAAACGTCACCATTTGAAGCATGTTTTGGCTATTTGCCCAAGTCTCCTTTAGATTTTATCTTTGGGAAGGATATTGCTATCGATGGTCAATATGACATTGATAGGGCTGAAAAGTTCATTGAACAAATTCAGTTGATACATCAAGTGGTGCAAGAGCAGTTGGAAAAGAGTCAAGCCAAGTACAAGACGAGACATGACAAGCATCGTGTTGATCATAGTTTCTAGGTTGGAGATGAAGTTTGGCTTTACATCAGTAAGGAGAGGCTTAACGGAGAAGGTAAAAAGTTGAAACCGATTCGATATGGTCCTTTCAAGATTATCGACAAGATTGGTAACAATGCCTTTCATTTAGATTTGCCTCCTTATATGCAGATGTATGCAGTCGTTAATGTTAAGAATTTGAAATTGTATGAACCTCCGTTGATTGACGATCATGGAGAGCATGTTCAGATTCCTTCCATAGATGATTTTTCCCCAGAGTATCTTACATAACTGCATGAAGACACCATCCTTGACAGGAGAATGTGAACTTCAAAACGAGGAAATGTGGAGTATCTTCGAGTTGGCCTTAAAGGAACAAATCCAAGCAAATCCAAGTGGATTGACATTGGAAGGGTGAGGGAACTATACACTCATCTTCACATAGACTGAAAATAGTCTTTTGGGGGTCCAAAAGCTTCCCAATGGGGAGGTGTGATCAGGGGATCAAATTTTGCTCAAAACTTCAAAGTGATCGGAATTGCTTCAAATTGAACAAGAGCGTAGGCCTCATCGTTGCAAACCCAACGCAACTCGTTTCGTCTCAAACGGACATCGGGAGAGAGAGATATCACGATCTATTCGAATCGTTAAATAGGCAAAAATAGGATGTTGACTGTACAATCCGTACAGGATGACGTGGCAGAGTCCGTATGCTGACATGGCAGAGGTGATGTGGCAGATTCTGATTGGTAGATGTGGTCAAATCGAAATGCGACACATGGCATCATTTTGGTCAATGGTAAGGTTCCACGTGGCCCAGTCATGGGCTGCCATGTGGCACCCCGGTATTGGCTGTTGGTTGTTGTTTTAAAATTGTATGGGTCTGTGGGATTCGAACCCCAGACCTCCCCCATCGGTCAAGCCTTAAAAAATTCCGCCCGACCACCATACCATGTGTTAGTTCTTACAATGTATATGGAAATTTATATATTTGAATTTGTTTAAACGATTATGTGGCGGGGGGATCGGGCTGGGGCTTAGCCCCAGCCCGCGGTTATATTACGTATACCATATGGCCACTATACATATGAATGCACGTGAATATAACGGAGCCCGGTCACATTACTTTTTAAACCATATGACCATTGTGTAAGCGCGTTTTAACTTGTGGTTTAAAACGATTGAATGACCCGCCACATGTTTCATTGTTATTTGGCCTTGAAACGGTTAGCCCTTTTTATATTTGCGCCGGTCATATGGAGGACCTCATGTTCCCGAGAGCTAGGCGGTTAGGGGCTGGCGTGCCCATAACCGTCCTACAGTTTGCACCGTTGGCGCGGTTGCGCCCGGTGCTGGGTTTTCACGCTTTAAATTGCGTGTGTGCTAGGTTCATGAACAAAGGGTGCAATTTGTAGATGCAGAGACAACAAGCTTGAAGGGGGGACTTCCAAGAAGCCTAACTTCTTCATTGTTTGGCCAAACGAGGTGCCGAAAAATCCCAGCTAGGGGTTTTTGGATGCTCTGAAGCCATTGGAGCAGTTTGTTGGTCATTTTGAGAATTGTAAAGCATGTTTTTTAGCACTTTGAGCAATTAATAATAATGATCCATTGGAAGCTGGACCAGGAGATGTAGCCCAAAAGAGGGGTGAACTCCTTTATCATTTGTTGTGTTTATGTGCTTATGTTCATTGGTTATGCTGCTGTTTATTTGTGTCTTAAATGAGTAAATCCTATTAATAATGTGTTGCAAAGTTGATTCATTTGATTTTAACATATAAACTTTACTTGCAAATATTTTCAAGATTTCAAGTCTTCTCTTCCTTTTTAGATCAACTCTACACCAGGAGAACTTCTCTGTGCTCACAGACTTTGTCAATGAATCTGCAACATTCTTCAAAGTGTCAATATTTTCTAGCAACACCTTATTTTCTTCAACCATGTCTCTCACAAAGTGATATTGAACATCAATATGCTTTGTCTTCGAATGATAAGCAGGGTTCTTTGCCAAGAAGATTGCAATCTGACTGTCACAATCTAATCTCACTACTTGTTGTACCAACCCAATACCTAAACACAATCTCTGTAACCATAAAACTTCCTTTCTTGCATGAGTGGTTGCCATGTATTCATCTTCTATAGTTGAGAGTGCCACTACAGCCTGTCTTTTTCTCATTCAATTGATTGCTCCTCCAATTAAGTTAAACACCTACCCACTTGTAGATCTTCTGTGATCTAGATCTCCAACCCAGTCTGCATCAACAAACCCTTGTATGTCCAACACTCTATCTAATCTTGATCTTCCTTAGTAGCACAATCCATATCTGGTAGTGCCACGCAAATACTTGAAGACCCTCTTTATTGTTTCCCAATGCTCCTTCCCTGGTTTTGAGATATACCTTCTCAAAACTGCCACTACATGTGCAATGTCCGGTTTAGTACAGACCATTGCATACATAAAACTACTAACTCCACTAGCATAAAAAACATGGGACATGTCCTCTTCTTCTTATTGTGTCCTGGGACACTGATTCGCAAATAACTTTACACCTGTAGGAATAGGAACCTTGACCGGTTTACTTCCATGTGTATTAAACCTATGCAATATCCTCTCAACATATTTTCTCTAATTCAACCAAAGTTTCCTTTTTTCACAATCTCTTTTAATCTCCATTCCCAGAATGAAGTTAGCAACATCGATATCTTTCATGTCAAATTTGGAGGATAGTTGCGATTTCACCTCCTTGATAACATCCATGTTATTTCCTACCAGCAACATGTCATCTACATACAACACTACATAAATGAAGTGATTAACAACCTATTTGGAATATACACAGTGATCATCCCTGCTTCTCACAAATCCCAATCCAAGTATGTATGTGTTAGACGCTTGGTACCACATCCTAGGTGATTGCTTCAGACCATATAGTGACTTATTTAGCTTACAAACCATCTCTTTTTTTCCCTTCACTACAAAGCCTTATGGTTGCTTCATGCAAATTTATTCTTCCAGATCCCCGTGTAGGAATGTTTTCTTAACATCCATCAGTTCCAGTTCAATATCAAAAGAAACAACAATAGATAAAAGAAATCTAATATAATTTAACTTGGTAACAAAAGAAAAAATCTCACCAAATTCAATTCCCTCTACCTAGGAATAAAGGTTTTCTACTAACCGAGCTTTGTATTTCTCTACTTTTCCTTCTGCATTAAACTTCTTCTTAAACAACCATTTTCCACCAACATATTTTATTCCAACTTGCACCTTAACTAGATCCCATGCCTCATTCTTATCCAAGGCATCCATTTCTTCAACCATGGCCTTCTTACAAAGTTTACTATCCTTTGAATTCATTGCTTCCCTGGCAGTTCTGGGATCATCATAAATAATAGATAAAGAAAAAATAGAACGACAATCAGGTGGACTATACCTTTATGGTTTCCTTCTTTCCCTCACTGATCTCCTCAATACTGGGTTATGAGGTTCTTCTTCTTTTGCTTCATCTTCTTCATTTGATTCAAATTTTGCATCATCCAACTCAAACTCTATTTTCTCAGGTTCTTCTTTCCTTGGTAGGAATTCATGTTTGGGAACATCTTTCACCTCTCTAAAATCAACATCCCGACTGTAAACAGTATTCTTAGTTTCTGGTTTCCAAAGCTTATAACCTTTCACACCATCTTTATAACCAATACAGATACACTTTCCAGCTGTATTATCCAACTTACTTCTATTTTCCTTTGGAACATGTACATAAGCATCACAACCAAACACTCTGATATTTTCAAGAGAGGGTTTCTTATCAGTCCATGCCTCGTGTGGAGTTTTATCATCCAACTCTGATGAGAGTGATCCATTTACCAGGTAACATGTTGTACCCACTACCTTTGCCTAAAATTCTTGTCCTAACTTGGCACCACTAAGCATGCTCCTTGATTTTTCCATCAGTTTCATGTTCATCCTTTCTGCAACTCCATTATGATGAGGTGTGTATGGATTAGTGTTTTTCCTTACTATACCACACTTCTTACATAATTCTTCGAATTCATTTCCGCATAATTATCCACAATTATTTGTCCTCAATACCTTTATTTTTTTCTCTGTCTGATTTTCTACCAGAGCCTTAAACGCTTTAAATTGATCAAATACCTCAGATTTCTTTCTAAGAAAATAAGTCCATGTGTTCCTTGAGAAATCATCTATGAATGAAACATAATACACATATTTACCTAATGATGGAATAGGCACATGTCCAAACACATCATTGTGTATCAAATCTAAGATCCCTTTTACTCTTGTAGCACCAAATGGGAATCTTACTCGATTTTGTTGACCATATATGCAATGTTCAGAGAAATCAAAATACATAGTGCAATTAGACATACCTTCAACCATACCTTTAACGTGTAGTGTTCAAAGGCACTTTTCTCCAATATTCCCTAGTCTTTGATGCCATAGCATGGTCTTCTTTCCAGGGACAATATTGGTCGTATATTCTTTATTTCTCTACTCAGGGACAACATAAATGTTACACCCATTAGTATAAGTGATTCCCAACAACTTGTACATAGTTCCACACTGAACTCCCCTCATCAACACCACTGCTCCTCCTACCATCTTGCAAGTTCCCTTTCCCAATACAGTATCCACCCCTACATCATCCAACTTTCTTACAGATATTATTCTCCTAGCTAGTTTTGGAATGTGCAGAACTCCACGGAATGTTAGAAAACACATGTATTCCAACAAAGGACAAACACCTTCAGTAACCACTCACACAACCAGATCAAATATCAACACGTCGATGTTTTCACGTGGTAAAACCCATATGGGGAAACATCCACGGCCCCAGCCAATGCGGCCACTTGGAGCAGTTTATTAATGCAAATGAAAAATATTACAGAGAGATTTTACAAGAGATTTTCTCACAATCGATCATCAGAAAATGACCCTACATGCTCTTTAAATAGATATCATGTACCAATCAGGTGTTAAGACACAAATCAATGGTTGTTAAGATTGAGGAGAGTATGAACCGTCAGATCACTCTATGTCGGGAACATATCGTGATCGTCAGATTTCCTAACTACAAATGCATACTAATGCATACTAAAGAAACACACTTTTACCTAAAGACACATTAGACCAAGTAGATCTTAACTAACTCCTAAGTGTCTAAATATCCTAACATCCCCCCTTAAGAACAACTTGGGATAGGATTGAAGGATTTACAATGTTGAAACAATAGCATAAGGAAGGAAGCATTAGAGCCTATCTCCCCTTAATGACAACTTCCTGAACTCCTAACGTAGATTAAAGTTTGGAAAACTTCGCTTCTATAAGAGACTTTGTGAAAATGTCTGCAACTTGATATTCTGTAGGGAAAAAGAGCACTTCAATAACATGATCATGAATGATATTTCTGATGAAGTGCATGTGTAGCTCAATGTGTTTGCTACGCTAATGTTGAACTAGGTATTTGGTGATCTTGATGGCACTCTGATTATCACACCAAAGGCTAGTCAGATGCTGCTGCTAGAATCCAAACTCTGAAAGGATCTTTCGAAACCACAAGGCTTCCTGACTAGCATTTACTGCTGCTCGGTACTCTGCTTCTACTAAAGAAAGTGCAATAGCCTGTTGTTTCTTACAGGCCCAAGTGATAGGTCCTGAACTAAGACTGAAAACATAACTGGAAGTAGACTTCTGATCATCAGGGTCACCGACCCAATCTGAATCAGTGAAACCAACCAATAAATAAGTCCCCCCTGAACTGTAATGTATCCCGAACTGATGTGTACCACGGACATAGAGACGTATCATTTTAGTTGATTTCCAATGGCTTTCATGGGGTGTTTTCATATACCGAGAAACAATACCAACATCAAAAGAAAGATCAGGAAGGGTATGAGTCAATTATAAGAGGTTACCAACTAACTGATGATACAGGGTCGCATCAACTTCAAAAGAATTAAAGGTGGCAATAAGCTTGACTCCAGATTGGAAGGGAGAAGGGGTTGGTTTAAAATCATCCATGTGAAAGCAATGAAGAAGGTCACAAGCATACTTAGACTGGAAAAGAAAAATTCCTTCATTGGTTTGCATAACTTGGAGGCCAAGGAAATAGTGCAAAAATCCTAAGTCTGTCATTTCAAATTCCTTCTTAAGGTTGGTTTTCACATGGTTTAAATTTTTTGAATCACTACTAGTAAGGATAAGGTCATCAACATAAAGGACAAGGATTATGAGATGGCTTCCTACTCTCTTGGTATAGACACTAGGATCAGAATGGCATCTAGAGAATCTGATGTCAATAAGAAAGCTATCCATTTTGGCATACCAAGGTCGGGGAGCTTACTTGAGACCATAAAGATATTTCTTAAGGCGACAAACAAGGCTAGAGTCATTTTGAACATAGCCAGGAGGTTGTTCCAGGTATATTTCTTCTTGCAAATCTCTGTGCAAGAAGGTAGATTTAACATCCATCTGATGGACCTCCCATTTATGTGAGGAAACAAGGGCAAGAACAAGGTGGATGGAATTCATTTTGGCTACAAGGGAAAAGGTTTCATTATAGTCAATTCCTTCAACTTGGGAAAATCCTTTGGAAACTAACCGAGTTTTGTGTCTTTCAACACTTCCATCTAATGCATACTTAGTTATTTAGACCCATTTACATATGACAAGTTTTATTCCTTTTGGAAGAGGTACAAGATCTCAAGTATCGTTTTCCATTAAAGAATGATACTCTTCATTCATTGTTGTATCCCAATGTGGATGACCTGAAGCTTTTGCAAATGTCTTTGGATCATGAGTCTCTAAAACTTGAAACAAAAGAGAAGAGGCTCGTTGGAACTGTGAATGTGTTCAACGCTAATCTAAAGGATCACCGACAAGACCACCAACTATTTCTCGTGTTGAACGGACCCATCTAGGAAGCGGTGGAACTGGTGTTGGTTCAGGTTCAAAGGACTCATCTGGAGGAAGGTGAGCAGGTGGAGGTGGATTTTCATCCTCACTATCATCATTTGAAGAAGAAACCAGAATAGGAACAGAAGAAGGCACAAACGCTAAAGATGACTCACAGGCCAAAGAAGGCACAATTGTCGAATTAGGATCCCAGGTCAAGAGATGTTCATCAAATTTAACATCTCTTATAATAATATTTTTTCATTACAATGTGGTTGAAGAATTCTATAACCTTTGACATCTTCAGAATAACCAACAAATATACACTTCTCAATTTTAGGCTGCAATGCTTTCCTTTTTTCATTAGGAATGTGAGCCCATGCTATACTACCAAATATATGAAAGTGACTTACATCTGGTTTAATTTTAGTCCAAGCTTCTTCCAGTGTTATATTTTTAAGAGCCTTTGTGGGAGTACAATTTACTATGTAATTTGCACAGTTGATTGCTTCCACCCAATACTTTAGACTTAATCCCTTAGATTGGATCATACAATTCGCCATTTCTTTTAATGTGTGGTTCTTTCTCTTAGCAACACCATTTTGCTGTGGTGTATATGGAACAATGTGTTGCATTTGGATGTCCTATGTAGTGTAGTAACTTGTAAAATTATTTTTCACATATTCGCCTCCATTATCTGTTCTTAACTTTTGAATTTGATGTCCAGATTGCTTTTATTCAAGGGCCTTGTAGGCCAAAATATTCACTCTTAAGTTTTAAGAAGTAAACCCAAGTACATCTGGAAAAGTCATTAATGAAAGTGAAGAAATACTTGCACCCAGAAAAATAAGGATAAGAAAGTGGACCAAACAAATCTCTATGAACAAGCTGGAAAGGGCCCAAAGCGTGCCAAGAGGTACGTTTGTCAAAAATGTCTCGATGATGTTTGCCAAGAACGCAACTGGCACAAACACCATCTCTTGATGAAACATAGGAAGACCAATCACCATCTGTTGATTACATAGTTGTTGCAATGAGCGATAGTTTAGATAATCAAACCTCTCATGCCAAAGTTTGCTCAAGCCATCACTATGAGCAACAAAAACTGATGAAAAAGATGATGACCCAAGTTGTCAAACTTGTACAACCTGGTAATATCATCAACAATTCTAGTTGCAAGAACATGCTTAGGATCTTTTAGATCCTTGATTACAACTTGGTGTGGTGAAAACTCTATGGTTTTACCTTCACCTGAATGAGTGATTTGATATACTAATAGAAGGTTACAAGAAAGACTTGGAACACATAATACATCATTGAAATGACCATTATCTACTTGAATTATTATAGATCTTACAACACTAAGAGATCTATCATCAACAACAAATATTTTCTTCTTGTTACATTCATTTAGAGAAGAAAACATGTATTTATTCTTAGCCATATGATAAGATGCTCCAGGCTCAATAAGCCACTCATAAGAAGAAGAAGTAGAATTTGTATTGAAGGAGAAACCATGAGCAGAAAGTGCATGTCCATGAGAAGAAGAAGAAGTATTAGAATCAATACTGATGTTGTGCTTCTTCATTGTTTCTTCTAAAGCTATCATCTTCTTGAAACGTTTGGACTCACCATGACCATACTTATCACAAAAGTTGCAATGTCTGTCAGCCTTCTTATTTTTATATTTTGCTCATTTGTCACCATTAGGAGCTGAAGTTGCCTGAGCAGGTTTGGGACCCTTATGTTGTTTGTTATTGTAGCGATGGTGTTGCTTTTCGGGATACTTGGGTTTATCTTTTTGCTGGGCAACTAAGGCTTTGTTGGAGGTACATGTAGTGTTGATCACTCCAAGTTGTACAAGCTTATCTTCCTCTCTAATCACAGTAGCACAAAAGGACTCAAGAGTGGGTTTTTGAAAATCTTAACCTAGAGCCTCTCTCATGGAATAAAAGGTAGATACAAACACAGAATATGCACTACCTATCTTAGAAAGAATAAGATAGATGCAATGCTCTTCCTCCATTTTTATCTCACATTCTTCACATAAAATTCTGAGTGTTTTAAACTTAGATAGATAGTCTCCAAAGAAAAAAAAATCACTTGGACTTAAGGTCAGTACTTGATTTTCTAATTGTCGTGCTCAAATAATATTGAGTTTACCAAACACAGAGTCAATCTTGTCCCAAGCTTCTTCGGGGTCATCAATTTCTTTAAGGTGGAACCTTAAATTAGGAGAGATGGACATTCTGATTATTCCACGTGTTTTGTCACTCCTATTAGCCCATTTGACTTTAGTATCATCATCAATGGGTGTTTTTTCCCTTTTCAAGGTAATCCAATACAAGCCTTTACTTCTTAATAAATCTTTCATATGGGATTTTCATTGGAAGTAGTTGGTGCTAGTAAGAAAAAGATTACTGGAATAAGCCATATTAAATCTGTATATAATATGGATTTAAAATTGAAAATGATGTTCTAGATGGAAATATCTCGAAAATTTAGGCGGTTTAAAAAAAAACGGCACTGAAAACGGACTTCGGATGTGAGAGTTATGCCCTTCTAAAAAAATGCATAAACGATAACCAAAGGACCATGTGGTGGTGTAAGTTGCTTCATGGAGTGATCCACTTTTATAAAGAGAAGTGGGGATCACTTTTACAATGAAGTTACTTCATGCAAAGTAAATAACTCTAAAATAAAATATTAAAGCTACTTATAGTGATTCACTTTTATACTTGAAGTGAAATACACTATACAATTTTAGCATGATTTTTTTTTTAAGTAACAAAAGAGAGACTTGAACTCAAGACCTCTTACTTAAATAGACAACTTTTAACCAAATGATTTAGAAAAACATATTGTAATGTTCAGAAAGAGGATTGGGGATGTTGTTGTTGTTGTTGTTGTGGAAGACGGTCTTGGAGAGCGTGCTAAAAAAACTCTTTTCACACAAGAAAAAAAGTTTGCTTCTCAATGCCAACAAGGGTTAGATCTTGGTTATCTTACCTGGAAGATGCACATTTTCCTATCTGTTTCTGATTTTCCGAGATCGCACAGGGCGTAGGGAAAATACTATATGAATATATAAAAGAGTAGCAACCCGGAAATAAATAATATAAAACCAAAATAATACTCTGCAACAATTTTTAAAATGCGTATTCAGGCTTTATACCTCCGGATCTGACTGAAATGGTTGTATCTTGGGCAAATGAAAACCTTTTCAAGTGAAATGAAAAGTGTTCCTAAATGAAATGAGAGCTCTAGAATCAATGTAATAGTCCTCTCAACCCATAAATGTACGAAAATTACAGGAAATGGAGATGAGGCTATTTGGCTTCACGATCTCGATCTACAATAGGAGCGGGTCTTCAAACAGGCTCTGATACCATGTTAGAAAACACAGGTATTCAAAAAGAAGACAAAAAAATTCAGTAAACACTCACACAACCATATAAAATATCAACGCACCGATGTTTTCACGTGGTAAAACCCCTACGGGGAAACATCCATGGCCCCAACCAACATGGCCACTTGGAGCAATTTATTAATGCAAAAGGAAAATATTACAGAGAAATTTTACAAGAGAGTTTCTCAAAATCAATCATCGGCAAATGACCCTCCATGTTCTTTAAATAGACATCATGGACCAATCAGGTGTTAAGCAACAGGTCAATGGTTGTTAAGATCGATGAGAGTATGAACCGTCGGATCACTCTATGTCAGAAACATATTGTGACAATCGAATTTTCTAACTACAAATGCATACTAATGCATACTAAAGAAACACACTTTCACCTAACGACACATTAGACCAAGTAGATCTTAACTAAATCCTAAGTGTTTAAATATCCTAACAGGGAAAGTTCTAATCGTTCCATCTTTTAGCAACAACTTAACCCTTCCACGTCCCATGGTTTAGTTTGTTGAGTCATCTCCTAGGAATACATCACCACCATCGTATTTTTCATATTCATAGAACTACTCCCTGTGAGGAGTCATATGATATGACACACCTGATTCGATCAACCATACACCACGATCTGCATGTGTACTTGTAGATGCTAGGTAAACATCACCTCCTTCTTCAATGAAGTTTTTCGCCTCTGTAGAAGAGGCATTATCATATCCCTTTGGTTTATCAACCTTCTTAGACGTGAAAACTTTCTTATAATTACCTGCTTTACCACACTTCCAACATTTCTTCAAATATTTTCTTGGAGACTTAGATCTACCTTTAGATTTAGATCTCCCCCCCGAAGACTTACTGGGATTCTTGTCTTAGGTATGACCTCTTACAAATAAAGCATTTGTGCTCTGACCATCCATGCTTTTCTGCCTCATCTCTTCAGATAATAACGATGCAACTACATCCTTATACTTCAATGTAGATTGAGTGGTATTGCCAATCGCTACAACCAGATTATCCCAAGAGTCTGGAAAAGAACATAACAAAGTAATACACTTATCTTCTTCTGCAATCATAATATTAACAAAGACAAGTTGACTTACCAGAGTATTGAAGGCATTTAGATGTTCTTTCATGGAATATCCATCTTCCATCCTAAGATGATACAACTTATTTCGAAGAAACAACTTTTTTACCAGGGACTTTGATAGATACAAATTCCCTAACTCATCCCATAGTTCCTTGGCTGTAGATTCTCTCCAAACATTCAACAACACTGAATCTACCATGAAAAATCAAATAGTACTCATTGCTCTTCTATCTAACTTCTCCCAATCTTCCTTCGACATACCAATAGGTTGTGTACTAGTAGTTTGTGTACCAGAAGATTGTGTACCAGTAGATTGTGTCCCAATAGACTACATATCAATAGGCTGTGTACCAGGATCCACAACGATGCATTGTTCTTTATCTACAAGAATTTCCTCCATCTTGAGCTTCCATAGCTCAAAGTTTTTATCATTGAACTTCTCAATATCGATTCTAGAAGAGCTCTCCATTCCTCTTTATACACTCAAATCACCACTGCAAAATCTACCATTGAACCCAAGTTTATCACAGAACCAATATAAACTTGATCTATCAAGACCGAGCCAAACCCTCAGCAACAAAGGCGTCCCATTGAAGCCAAAAACGAGCTCTGATACCACGTGTAAGTTTTAAAAATGTGAAGTAAAGAAATGCATACATATTCTCCTAAGAAAAACATAAACTAATCAATGGCTCATACACATAGTACACAGAGATTTACGTTGGAGATCGAGAGAAAGCCAACCTTCCTTGGTGTCGCACCTTTCAACTCTTCATTGTATTAATTTCACCATTCACAATACAATATTTTAGGTATTTTGTAGCTACCAAAACCCTAATCCCTTAATCTGGGATTAATTTAGAAAACCACTAAAAATAGCAAAAATAGCTAAAATAGCAAAAATCGTTGAAAAATTAATTTCGGGGTGTTGTGCATAACCAGGGTGGGCACCCCTGGGACCCCCTGGGAAAGTGCCCGATGCACACAACATAAAGAACAAAGTAATTTGGGATCGTCAGATGCAGTTGTTGAATCTAACGCGCTCCCACACACACATGCAAAGAATATAACACATGCCCAACAACAATGTTGGTAGTCAATCTAAACTCCCTACCAATTCTGATTATTTTCTTCTTCCCCACCCTGTTTGAATGTCTCTCTAGAAGGGAGGAATGTTTCATGTTTTGTTTCTTCTCCCTCCATAGATTGGTTGACGTCATGTCACAACTTTGATGATAGATGCTCATTATCCAATACTTTGAAAATTGTTCTTAGGAATTCATTCCATGATTCCTTTGTTTCTTGTGTCTTGGTGGAACTTTTGTTGTGACTTTCTTCATTGTGATATCTTTGGTTGGTATCATTTGTACTATGGCACCAAATTTTTCTCTTGCAACAACTTTTGTTTCCACCACTCTCACAACCATTATCACTTGAAGTAGTATGTCAATGCCTCTTCTCGTGACATTCCAAGTCCTATCTCCTCTCTCGATGATATTAATCATGTTAACTAACCTATGCAAATTATTTCACCCTAAGAATATGCTAAAATAACTAGGTAATTCCCCAAGGCATGTTGGTAATGATATCTATATGTTCCTCCTGCAATTGAGCAATAATCATGTTGGATGTACACCAATAATCTTGAGTATATTTGAAAGGAAGTCAACTTCACATATAAATTATATGAGTGAAGGGCCCATACAACCCCTCCAGGGTCCTTCACTATCATTGCAAACATATGGTTGTTTAGGCGCGGGTGGGGATGGATCCACATCATCCACTAGATTAATATCTAGGAGGAATCAAATATAAAATTAATTAGTAAATTACAAGAAAATCTTACTAAACACATACATGAAAATCAAATAGGGTCTACATCAAATCATCTTAATTGTCATTATTATAGTTATATTTTCCTCTCTCATCTTATGGTTTAGTAGGAGGAAATAATATTCTCTTTCCCCAACACCAATCTAAGATTGTATATAGATAATGATAGCATATTTGACTCATTCTCCATTGGTTCAAGGATACCAATCACAACTTGAGGTATGTTGTGGAATTTTTGTATCGGATGGCCAACTTTGGGTATCAAAAACCCCCATCTCCACATATGGGTAGTGGTGGATGTAAAGGGAGCGAGCGTGCCAACAACATTAGGGTGACTGTCAAGAAGCCTCTCATAAAATATGCAACAAAAATAAAAGCATAAGGAAATCCTTCTCTCCCACTAGTACCAAAAAAATGTGCAAGGTATAATCCATGACAAAAAGATCTCAAAAATATCATTTTCCATCTACAGAGGATCTGTCACTCTATAAATTAATAAACATAACATAATAGTATATAGTGTATGAAATTTTCATAAGTGGTGTGTGCTCAATGTGATGAGGATAGAGTTGATCGCCCTAAGTTCCTTGTGCACAAAATAAAAAACAATTAGTTGTACCAAAATAATCCTATGTATCCCTGCAATAACCACTTGCTCCCTAAAATATGCGAGAATGCAATGCAACTATAATAAAGGGCATACACCATAAGGCATTGAAGGGAAATGGTAAGTGGGAGCATCATGCACCATCTTGGATAATTCAATAATGAAATAAATGTCATCCTCTAATGCATTGAACCAACTACCAACCCCAGTTTGAAATGCCTAGCATCCATGATCTTATGAATGAATCACTTAATGTATGAACCTATTCTTGACCTTCAACGATATGCCTCAACCAATTTGAGGAGGTTAACATTGCTAAGGAGAGAATGAGTCTCTTGGGACAAAGGACGTGGGGTGTGCTTTTTTTCCCTCTTGCATGTGTTTCATCTCATCACCTTGTGGTAGCACAACTTTGAAATCTAATTGACAAAAAAAGATATTAGGATAGAAAATTAGTTAATTATTAAATTAATAAAGTAATATCATTGATATCTAACAACATAAATGATTAATTTACAAATCCATCATTGATGCTTTGTTATTATTGTGGTGCACTGTTCTTTGTCAAACTTCTATAGCATTAGTTATTTTTTACTAAACAAGTGGATTGGTGCTACACACACAAACACTCAAGTGTTGCTAACATGGAGATATGTTTGGTTGGCATTTCCATGTCAACAATGTGCCAATAGATATCATGTGCACAAAAAATGAGATTGGAGGAAAAACGGATGTTGTTGTTCCCTTAGTGCATTAAAATACTAAATGCACACTAAGGAACTACACACGTTCTATTGGCACATGAAGGTTCGATGCCTTGAAATGAAAAAATATTGCACACCGAGAATAGGTGCATTAATACAAGCCCCAACGCCCCACAAACAACAAGACGAAAAAAATGAAACTCTTAGAGAGAAAAAGGGAAATAATTAAAGTAAACATGTTTAAATAAGACAATTAAAGGGTTACCTAGCTCAATGCTTGCTCCCGAGGCTCCATAACATTGATAGAAGAAATTAAAATTAGGGTTTTTGAGATGGAAATTTAAAAACATGAAACCCTTAGATAATGTCTTACAATACTCGGTGGATGATACATTACTAACGAGCAAGTGAAAATAACTCAGTATGATACGACACATTAGTGCAACAAAGGAGAAAAAAAAGCATTGATAGTGAAACACATGGAAAAGTAAAAAATGATTTTTTTTCAAACTTTTACACATAATGTAGTGCACCTATCTCATAAACACACAAATGCACCTAAACAATGAACTTATTGATGCACCTAAGCAATCTAACATATTGAGTAAATATATATTTTTAGTTTTCTTTAATTACGATGCATCTGATACTTTATGATGCACCGATTCATAGTGCACCTGTGCCATAATGACATATAAACACACACAACTATTTATGTAAAATTGTTTCATAATATGTTGTACAATAATAGTTGCATTGTTTAAGACATTGATATACAACCGATATGAAATGCAAACTATAGATGTCATAGACGATGGGCTTGAATTGCTATGGAGCATTGTTTCCAGTGTGCCATAAAAAAGTACAGACATCACTTGGTTTTTTATGAAAATGAACATCCTTAGTCAATGTGTTGTTTTCTTATTAGAGATCCATTATATGGAAGGTGCCTTTTGTGCCACTACCCCTCTAATGCAGGTGCTCTAGAGCATTGATATGTTTTTTTATCATGTGCATGAACCCACCTATAACAATTAGTGCACTAAATCCTATTTCTCCAACAACCTATGCTCAACACCTATGTCAAAAAAGTCTTAAAAAATGTGAAACTTTGAAAATTATCTCCGCAAAAATCTCTACTAAAATGACTAGTAGTTCATGGATTCAAAGGGAATATAAAAGTACATTGTGATGGAAGTTGACAATGAAATTCCAAATTATGTCAAAAATGATGTAGACTTTAAAGTAAGGATACCTAATACTCACAATATAAACTATGATACACAACATCCAGACAAACCAATCTTTTTTTGTAGTGGTCTCTTTAGACAAGTCAATACAAGAAGAATGTTTTGTGGTATCATATTCTCTAAAGTTTGAATTGTAAACATTGATTACCTCTAATAACATAGTAAGAGTGTAAAGATTAACTCTTTTATTAACATGGATTCATCTTGTCAATTCCTGCTAGATCAACCGGTTAAGGTGTGAGTTTCGTTTGCTAGGCGACCCGAGTTCAATACCCTTAATACCCGAGTTCAAGATTTTTGACCACATGCATGTGGTTTTTCAATTGGATCAAGAACAGGAAAATATTAGTTATCCTTTTAAATTCAATTTTTTTATGGTTGACTGAACCAGATTTTGTGAAGTTAGTGAGATCAAATTGGAACGGGATTTTGGGTATAGAGATCACTTCCGCGATGGATTCTCTTGTACCAAAAAACAAATTACTAAATTCCTTGGTCATTGGATGGGAGAGAAACAAAAAACATTTGTCTAAGGAGGAATTCACCCAACTAGAAGTAGACTTAGATATCCGTTATACTAATTTTCCTGGGGGTTTTAAGAAGGATGAAGATAAAGAATTGCTTTTAGAGAAAGAAAAAAGGAAACTTGAAATTTTAAAGCAGGAGGAGGAAAATTGGAGACAAAAGAGAAGGATCAATTGGCTTGCGTCGGGAGACATGAATACTAAGTTCTTTCATGCCTACGCAAATTATAGAAAACAGACAAATGCCATCTAGGATATTAAAAAGTTGGATGGATCACAAATTACAAGACAACATGATTTTAAAAAGGAAGCAATTGAATATTTTCAAAATATCTTCAAAGCTCATGATAATCTCTCTATTATACAACAATTGGATGTTACTAGAGTTTACGCTAGGATTTTTTCTGAGGAAGGACTTAAAATTGTAGATCTAGTTTTACTATCTGAAGTGTTGATAACTCTGAAAGGATTTGTTGTTTCAAAAAGTCCTAGGTCGGATGGCTGGATTGCCGAATTCTTTTTGGAGTTTTTTTTAATCTTTTGGGGCCTAAATTGTTGGTTGTCGTGGAAGAGTCTAGATTGAAAGGAAAGGTTACTGGAGCCCTAAATGCTACCTTTCTAGCACTCATTCCAAAAAGTGATAAGCTTGATTCTTTTGAAGGCTTTAGACCCATTTCTCTATGTAACTTGACATATAAGATAATTACAAAAATCATTGCTACTAGAATCAAAACTTTACTTTCAACAGGTATTTCAAAGGAATAGTTTAGCTTCTTGGAGGGTAGACAGATCACATGTGCCATTGGAGTGGCACGGGAGGCTTTGCATAGTATAAAGGTAAAAAATTCAAAAGACTTGGTCTTAAAACTAGATATCATGAAAGCCGATGATAGGGTGGATTGGGTTTTTCTAAGGTTAGTTTTACTTCAGATTGGTCTAAGCCTAGAAGCAACTGATTGGATTATGGGGTGTGTAAGTTCTGCAAATTTCTTTGTCTTAATTAATGGAAGTCCATCCATTTTTTTCATAAATTCTAGAGGATTGAGGCAAGGATGCCCTCTTTCCCCACTACTATTTTTACTTATTGTGGAGGGACTTAGTAGACTTATTTTGAAGCTGGTTGAAGAAGGTAAAATTGAAGGAGTCTTAGTTGCAAATGGAATCAAAATTACAAACTTAATTTTTTTGGATGATGTTATTTTATTTGGAAATGGTTCTCTCACATAATGGTGAGCGTTAAAGGAGGCACTTGATTTGTTTTGTAATTCTACATGTATGTCCTTAAATTCACATAAGTCTCTTTTCTTAGAAGCAGGATGGATAGGGGAGGAGCTCACAATCTTAAAAGGTATTCCGCCTTATGAGGTAAAATCACTTGATGTTGGTTTTAAGTATTTGGGATTCTTTATAAAACCAAACTATTA
>JZKD02S1679965.1:18761-54238 GCA_000966675.3 Picea glauca
GTCTGGCTGAGAAGAAGAAAGATGGGCCCTCCAGGGCCATGCCTAAGTCACTCCTGCTCTCGGTACTCCATGTCTAGGACCATGTGGGCCTCGAGACATGATCTCCTAGTTATCCGTAGATATCGGGGATAACAGGTACCATCCTTGTAATGGGTGGAAGTGCTCAGAAGTTTCCCAAGGATTTATTTCCAAGTAAAAAAAAAGTCCATTTGCAGGGTTAGATTTCACAAAGGGTTTTATGCAATTCTAAGTCCAATCTTTCCACCAACTATGTTGAGACTTGACACTAAGTTTAAAAGACAAATAGTCAATCATCAAAACTTAGGATTTTCTCAAAATAATTTTTTTTGAATTTTCAAGTCTAAAAGTTTGTTTCAATTTGGGCACATGGGATTCTCTACCCATTTTTTGAGAATATATCTTCGAAGAGACTTGATGCCTTTACTAAAGCATGTTAGGTCAAAGACCAGGGATTCTCTATGAAAGGTTTGTCTACATCAAGTTTCATTGGTGACCACTAAATTGAATTGTAGTTGATCAAAATAGATTTTATAAAATGCTTCCCTTTCCAACACATGAAAGGTTTGATAACCTCCCAAGATCCAAATCTTTTGTCTACAAATGAACCTTCTTTTGTAGTCTAGGTCAAGGTAATAAGCAAGGTTTTCAAGTTGAAGCCATGCCTTCCTCTTTTCCAATAGGGTGCACCCAACGCAACACAATTGCAAAGCATAATCTTTATAGATAATATATAATGCAACTCTCAGACGAATAGCACTAGAAAAGTTGCACGACATGTGGTTTGCCATCTTTCACTGACTCTTCTCAGGACTCCAATCTCATGGGGGATTATTATTTTAATCGTGTCTGTTGAGGAAAAGATATGAAATTATTCTACTCAAGCATTTTCAGATCTTGCTTGGCTAAGGCAAGATAGTGGGGAATTTTACCCTATGTTTATAGCCTCAAAAAGCGTGATTCTCAATCCACAAGTATTAATTACAAGGGCTTACGTTGACTTTTTTTAGTAAAAGATTGTTGCAAAAATCTAACATTTTTATACAATTTTCTGAATATATCAGTTTGCGAAAGAAAATGTGGAGATCAAAAAAAAATCTACCAAGTCACATATGAACACATATGAGACAGAATAGCAATCATCATTCCAAGAAATCAAAAGAATTGTTCTCTTTACAAAATCTTTGTGAGGGGCATGGACGAAGGTCAAACTTAGATATCCTCGATGAAAACCCTACAAAAGGACTCAGACAAGAAGTAAAAATTGAACTTTAAAATCTGGATGAGTTTGCCATAGACTGCTGCCCACTTGACTCTGCACAATATCATTTATCAGTGATGAAATTTAATCCATAAACAGACAAGTCTACACAGACTATCAAAGATAGATCAACACCTCTGAAAACAAGTGTTTGAATGATATGATTCAGCTTTGAACCTTGTTGTCTACAATATGACCCTGCTATCATAAAAGAGAATTAGGGCTTTGATGAATCGAAGAATGAATGAAAACTGAACTATCTCAATAAAACTCAAGAGCAAACCTTAATATGTTTTATCCTTCTATTCTCTTCTTGTTCTTCCTTCGCATTTGGTTTTTATGCATTCCAAATTAGTTGAAGTAATTCAACCACTTCATTTAGTTAAGTTAACTAAAACTCAACTAACTTTTAGTTTAGGGGAAGAATTAATAATAATAAGGGTCTTTTAATAAATAATAACTAGTAGGTGGGACCCCTTGTGACTCCCTTTAATTTCTTAACAAAAATAAACATACTAAACAATAAATCAAACACATCCTTCCTTGTGGCTCCTATAATCATTTTCATAATCTAAAAATTAAATATCAATGATATTTCAAATCATATCCAAACATATAATATCCAAAAATACTATGTTGTTCAAAATCTTCAGCAGTCCACTGTCCTCAATAAAACAATAATAAAGTATAATAAAAAACCATATTTGCCATTTTGAGAGATTTTTTTCTTTGTTGTTGCTATCCCCTTTTGATTTCCCTGAATTAGCCTTAGGATATGTAGAACCCTGAGGCTTGATCTCACTAATGACATGAGAACAATCATCTTTCAAGTGCATGTGGGATGAAACAGATTTGGATGAATCACTTGAAGGAGAAGAGGGGGCAACAACAACAACAACTTTTCCTTTATCATGCATATGGTGGGCTTTAGTTTTGAGTCTTTTGCTTACGTTAGAGGACTGTATAGGTGAGTGTGCAGGGGAAATATGGATATTTGGGTTAACAAGAGGAGGAGGAGCAGGTAAAGACAAATTTGGCCAGCCATGATGGTGGGAGACTGTTGGGTGAACAATCTCCTGCCATTTGTCGTTCTCAACAACTTCAGGTTGCAACGAAACATGAGGGTGCACAGGGATACCAGGGACATGTTGGGGTTGGAAATGAGGCCTCTCCGATCTAGGTTGGACTACCCCTTGTCCAATCCAATTGAAAAATTCAGCTTGGAAAAGCTGGTTTAACTCTTGAGGATCTGCATCGAAATGTATTGAGAATCTGGGCCTTCTAGGCCCTCTGTTCCAATTCCCTCTGCCCCTATTATTTCGGCCATGACTTCCTTTGCTGAAGAAGCTCATCATGTATGCAACAATTATTAGCAACTAGCTTCTTAAACAGACCATACATGCCATTCTCTTACTATGAAACAAAGTTTAGCTCAACAATCACATCAGACCCATGCAGTCCAATCCATAAAATTCATTTAATAATTGTCAATGAGGAGGGGGTGAATTAGGGTCCAAGGATATCTAAGGGGATTGTATTGAGCGAAAAAGTGAGAAAATGAAAGGGAGTAAGAACACGATTATTGCTCAACAATTCATTAAACAATTGATTGTGTAACAATAACCAAAACATATCAGTTGTCATCTATCTCTGTGTTATTTCTTAATCGTTGTAATACAAAGATTTAATTTAATTTTAATGAATAGAGCATGCAAAATGAATCTGGGATTGTGAGGGGATTTGTATTGAGTGAAAAAGTGAGAAAATGACAGGGAATTAGATGGATATTGTTCATAAAATAAATTAAATAAATCAACAATCATAACTCTGTTCAAATTTAATCCAAAAAACATCCACTTCGAAGACCAAAACATTCATTGTTCCTCAATTGTATACAAAACTGTTTGTTGTCTCAATAATTAAATTTCTCAGAATTCCTTAATTTATAACAGTCTATGCATTTATAACTTATGAAAACCTTTCTCATTCAACAATACTATATATATTAACGCTTATCTCTTCCTTTTAAAATAATCAAAACATGCACAACAATTCTTGGTATATTATGCTCAAAATCCATCCCTGATAATCAATAATACACCATGATAAACAATCAATGGTCATTGTTCTTTAATCAACAATCGAGCCTGATCTAGTATACATGGTTGCCTTTAAAACAAACATGGATAGACTTAAAATCATGCCCAATCATACACATGTGTCTTCTATCATATCATCGACACAATCTTGAATCAACAACAACAGTCAACCCAAACATAAACCCCAAGATTGATATCTATGTGTATCAGCATATATAAACTTCTTTTTAAACAATTTGATAGTCTACACGATGATTTCAATATAACCATATCATGTATGAAGCGAACAGAACTAGATTGACACACATGCATCTTTTTTTACCTTGTCAGAAGCCCAATCAGACTTAGTAAAACTCACACAAGTGTCTTCTTATGCAATCAAGACCACGCTGGATAAAACACAATGATCGAAATCATAAACAAATAGAAAGACGACCCTTGACTGTATGCAACCACTCATTTCCATTCTTATTTGTTCAAACAAATTCATCACAAAAGAACCAGACGGAGACTCAACCAAGAGGATAGGTT
Source organism: Picea glauca (assembly GCA_000966675.3). Classification (NCBI taxonomy): domain Eukaryota; kingdom Viridiplantae; phylum Streptophyta; class Pinopsida; order Pinales; family Pinaceae; genus Picea; species Picea glauca. The sequence continues at coordinate 22,671 of JZKD02S1679965.1, forward strand.
TATAAACGAGAGAGCACATGTCTTTAAAATTCCATAACCATTTAATTGATAACCCAATACTTGACAAACCCCAGAAGGTGCCCGAGGAGAACAAAGACAGTYAGAGTCCAAGTCGGGCTCTTTAAAAATTAAATCCAGAGAGGCAACAAAACTTGCTTGCCCTTTTAAAACAYAGAGAGATAGTGGTCTTCCAAATCCTCATATCCATTTKASCATTGATTAACAACCACATGCCACAATGTAATCTTGAAACARAGAGCCATGCTCTTCTAAAAAAATATAGYSTTTCGTCTTATACCTTCAAGCCTTCGAYAGAATCATAAGTGAACGCCCGAGGAGAGAAAAGGTGATCCAAGTAAAACAACCCAGTTGCACACAGGTGMCTCTAACACTTTGCARAGAGGAACGAGGGTTAGCTTAAACARTGGAGGGTATTAAAATACAACGAGATGATGTCTCTTTCCAATCACTCGRGAGGTTGATAACTTTTGACAGCAACAACAGYGGGACTTCGGAACAYAGTCATCATATAATAACAWAAAYGAGAGGAGTGGTGCGTGGAAGCTCTTCGTATCCTCCTATCCATTAAATACARAGACCTGTATTAACATTCAGGGCCAACCAAGACTGGGTTTTTGGAAAGCTTCCAGTGACAAGACARTAAGAAACGACCATCAACAACAGCYYGGGGTTTAAAYAAAGAACACACCAACYGTCGACAGTTGCTCTGCAACTGGATGATGATTACCACAACAACCAAGAGGGAAACGAGTTGACAGACAMTGATACACAAAACGATTAATACAAACCCTCAACCATCAAACTTAGAGCCTTATTGCACCACTATCATTATTATTTCACAGAGACCCATCATAAAAARCATACTGACCRAGCRAACAACCAATGTGYAACCTTTATAACAATAATACCCATTTCTCTGTTTACAATTACCAATRTTTTACAGTCATCAYAGAGAGCCATAACACCATATATACACACAGTCGAAAAACTCAAGAAAACACATAATCCATGCATCAYTGAGCCACCATTTGGTTCATAAAAYAKAGAGTCCATCATGGATGGAAAGTTCAGAGCCATACCTGTGAGAAAATCATTTCAATGGTGARCCGATYGAGTTTTCCCTTRCTAATYCTGGAAACRTGGAGCTTCACAACCAACAGAGMAAMAATGCAACAAAGCTAGGGTGACARGCGATAGGGAAGGTTTGGAGTRACRTGCAGTAAATGCACGTCGCTTCCTCACCTGGCCCCATTCAATTCCATGTACGAGACAACCCAATAAACATAACATCCACCATTAAATCAACCATATAACCAATGCATAATCAATGCCAATCCATTGTAAGATGTGATACCATATATGTTGCATAGTGCGCCACCCGAGATATCTCATATCTCTACGTTAACCTTTTCCATAACTCCAGAGAATAATCACATCAACATTGTTATATGTGCCTTCATTCGAATTTAATAAAATTTGCATAGTCCTTTAACCAAACAAATAGCATAATAGTTAGGACTAATACTTTTACCCATTAATTATTTCATTCAAAGTTTGCATGTAGTCCTTTATCATAGCTCAAGGATTAATACATAGTTTCTTTCCTTTTGTTTGAACTCTAGAACCTTTTCATAGTTTTTCTTTGTTTTAATCATGCTACCATTTAATTCTCCCTTGCATATATGTGGATAAGTAATCAATATACGAATTAGTGACAAAGTTATAACATAACACCTGTAAACCACATGATCCTCAGACCCATGGAAATTGTTCTGTGTCGCAAGTGATTACCAATAACATTCAACAATAATGCATTAACGACTCATTATCACGCCAAATGAAACCAAGACTACATCATAAAAAAATGTAGGGCTGTGTAGACAACATCATAACAACAATGAAATATGTGTGATATGTCTATCATTGTGCCTCTAGTCTACAAGGGGGTCCCACCTACTAGTATTATATTATTATCATAATTAAATAATAGCGCTTTAACAATCCTTCGTGGGCGGAATTCATTGTTGCGATTTTAATCATCAACGGTGTCCTTGATTGATTCTAGAAGCTCCCATTCCAATGTTAATGGAGGTAAATGTGTTTGAATTAGGAGGTCATGTTTATCTTTGATACTTGAACAAGAAAACTCTAACATTAAGACATAAAGGTCTTAAGAAATATATATAAAAACGAAAATTTTGTTGGAGAAAATTTCATGCCAACCAAACAAGCTTAAAGAAGTAAAGATCTAATAAACAACCATATCATAAATCTCATAAAAGTTCACCGTACATGATGAAGACTATACATTGAACTAAGTTCAAAGCTTCTTGATCTACACAATAAAGAGCTTAGTTTGCATTAAATTCAATTCAATGTTTAAGGTACTATTCATAACGACTGTCATATTAACTCAATTTTTTAATTGAATCCATGATGTGATAATTTGCAAGTCTCTTTAGTCATACATTCATTTTCCAATGCCCTCTAATATTTAAATTCAAAGTCCTTGATGGCTGGATCATCATTAAATGTAAAACTACTTACTTGGAAATGATGAAAAATCAATTTCTAATTCGTTTCAGTTAATTATGTTGTAAGGTGTTTCCCCCCTCTAAATCCTATGTATGGATGGGAGATGTGGAAGCATCTATGACCGTCCACCTATGATTTGCATAATGTAGTCAACATCTGGTAATATGAATGAATAGAATGGTCATCTTTATTGTTTTGGATAAATTGTTGATAGTTTATTAACCATTGTCAATGAAGATAGAGCATGCACTGAAATTGCTCAACAATTTTCGATTAGAAGGCTCAACATCCAACCAGATCAACTTTTTCATAGAGAAAATGGTGTCAAATCAATGAGTTTATAGGTATTCTCTGAATGGAATAAATACAAACCTGCTTGATTATGCTTGTTACCCCCTCATATTTCATGAGGGTAACTCTTGTGATTTTCATCACAATATATGATTTGCAGCATGATACCTATAGAGTTCTTGATGGATTGGGGGGTATACACCTTCAATTTTTGCTTGGAGATGATGTTTTTCTTGCTTGAGTTGGTATTTTGGTTGGAGGAGACTCACTTCTCCCTTTTGGATTGATTGTTATCGCTCATCCATTGGTGCTCTCTTCGTATTGCACACCTTTCATGATGGATCCAATATGTTAAAACTTGGAATCGACCTCGAAATCGGTCGAGGGTCAACTCCAACTCGGACTCAGAATTAGGATTGACTCGGACTGTTTTGATTCCAATGACTCGGTTTTACTAAAAAATACATAAAATATTTAAATTTAATAAAAATAATATATTTTAAAGAATTCCAAACTATTAGAGACAAAATAAGTCTACTCATGTACATTGTATATACCATGTAAGGTCCACGTCATTACCTATAGGTTGTGCCTAATCAACCATGTTGACCAGGTTTCAACTTTCGCTATCCATTTTCATTGAGTTTATATCTTAGTATGATTACAGAGCATACAACATGATTACAACACTAATAAGATCTACAAGTCAAGTCAACATCCAAATTTGTCATTTATTCGTTGTTTACTTGTTATATTTGATGGGTCAATTAATTGTCATAATAAAATTCCCTTTTACTTGTCAACTAGGTTCATAAATTGATGAGCTGTAGTCACAATATGTGCAGGTAAAAGATCAAAGTTTTAACTACTCTAACTATCTTAGCTTCTCAAGAGACAAACAAACCATGCTTCAAACCAATCATTCAGTAAAATACCATCAAGCAAACCTTATTTTTGTCCAGAGAATGAATATCAAATATGAGCAGAAATGGAATAACTTATATGTCATGCATGGATCTTTGATCTTTGATCTATGCATGATCATGTTCTCTAGTTTGTTCTCATAATGATTTCCAATTCGTAGATGTTAAGGGTTCACACACCAAATGATAAAAAACACTCACAAAAAACTTGAAAACAAAGACTAGTAATTAGTTCATTTCGTCAAATCTCCTTTTAAGATCCAAGATATAATCTTTCACCCTCAGAGATTAAGTATTCAGTCTCTGAAAATAGGAATCATAATCACTTGTCAAAAACTAATATAACCAAATAGTAGTTATGGTCACAAGTTTTACTCTAACTGTTTATTTTAATCAATTAGCTAAAAGAATATCAAATCTCCACTCGATGCTATTCATCTTATGTTGAATCTCTTAGTCTAGAGTGAAATCTTATGAATAGAGAATCTAACACTTAGCCCACAATCAATACTCTTAATGCAAGGGGCATATGGTGGTATTGCACTTCCTTTATGCAAACAATTTGTTCATGCAAAGGTGCGACTCAACTTCTCATGCACTATTTAGTATTAACTGTGCAATAAAAATAATAACGAGAATCACTGGAAAACAATCAACAATATTTTGGGAATAATTCTCACAAAGAGGCTCAAGACATCCATACTTGGATGTCACTCTATCAACGATTAAATTGATTTCTACCAGACTGTGTGATCTAATTATGAACAAAACTATAAAACTTATATTGACTGGAAAACTCAATGATAACTTCAAACAAATAACAAATCACTCAAAAATAAATACTTGTCTCCTGACAAAGATGCAGATGGTACCATGAACTATCTCTGGAGGTCACACATTGACAAACCATATCACTCATTAATAAAAATCTTGAGACTGTTCTTAGGTGGAAACCTTTGCAAGAAACTCTGGAAGTTATAGTTTAATGCTACAGGAACAAGATTAAAATAAAACAACAACCAAACTTGTTGAAGCAAGGTTGTGATATATCTCAGTAATGTAGCACTCGTTCATCAAGCTTCTTGTCTTTATGCTAAAATGGATTTCATCATAGTTTCATTTATATTAATCAATACATTCATTGATCTCAACAAAGAGTTATAATATTTGTTAACTTCCCAGGTTTGACCTCACAACACAGTTTCAAACACACTCATTCATATTTAAATCATTGGTCAATCCTTTGATAAGTTAAATGATTCAACATAACCCATAATTGTTCATGTTGCATTCACCACAAGAAACTCAGTAGTATAGGGCATCAAAATGATTCATAGATTCAAGATTTGTTCTCTGAAAAAACATAGCCGAGTTAACGTACCAACAACAAGTCAAACCCGATGTGATTTGAGATTGATTATGTAATTCGAATTAAAGGGATTTTTCTCTGAGAAAAAAATTCAATATCTGTAAATTACCACTCATTCAAACAAATGGAAATCTTGTAAATACACACACACGATCTGCAATTCAATCTTTAAACTAACATCTATAACACAAGAAGGAAATCGATGTAACAAACCAAACTAACTTAAAGAGATAAGTTAGTTCGACGTCCCTGGAATTGGTGGGCCCTTGCCAACCCTAGTAGCAAGTTATAGAAATTCACACACTCACGAACAGAAAAATATCATGAATCATAATTGCAACTTTTATTAAGAATAGAGTATCCTTACAGTTTACACTACGTGTATCACATATATCAAAGTCTGATATCACCACACAACAATAGCACTTGTCTATTCCTCGATACAAGATTACAAAGTATGGTTCTTAACCCTGTTTTACAGAGTGAACATACTTTTATAGAAAATCCCTAAACTATGGATGAAGTCGGCCTCCTTTGTTCTCATGGAACAGGAAGGCAATAATAGTTACATAAATCCTTTAAATCAGACTGGCTTTGATTCTTCCTAACCACTAATACAAATTGGGTAAAATGATCAGAGCAAGGTTGATCTTGTTGCTATTCGTTTGACGTTGGATGCATATGAATAGAAACCAAAATAATGCAAATCTTGAATCCTTCGAACAACTTGGATGTTGGAACATCCGCTCACTTGTTGACCTAGAACTCCACGATAGCAAGGAACGGTCTGGGCATAAGGAAACAAGTCATGATCCATGCTGGCACTTCATTCTCCAATACCCATGTGATCGATCTCCATTTAGGCGCACACATGTATTTGAACCTTGGAACTATAGTATGAGAATAGTTGTGGTACGAGAATAACACTAGCATTCCTCATTAGTAAAACTTGCTTGAAAACTCCTATTAATTCATCAAAAACTTTGGAATAATGAAAAAATAAACAATTGTACCTCATGGTACTTGCCAAAGGGGGTTTTAGGCTTGAAATAACAAAGATGGATGATATCAGGGCTAGGTTTAGGTTTAAAAAAAGAGCATAAGTGGAAAAAGGGGTGTCTAGATGATGACAAAATAAGGGTTCAACATCTCCCCCACACCAGTTCAGGTGCATGACCTCAGGCACAAAAAGGTTCTACAAAATTAGTTAAGGAAAAATTGAAGTCTGCTCCACCAATTGCAAGGGAATCTCGACTGCATTGATCAGGATGTTGAGTCCTCTTGATCTAGCTATCCTTTCACTCCTTTTTTTATGGCTACCCAAGGTCCAACAACTTATGCATTTTTTGGTTTGTTTTCTTGTTTTTTGATTGTAGCTTCTTAATTTATTCTTGAAATTGTTGGCATTGTCTCCCCAATTGCTCATTCTCCCTTTTCTACACATCTATGCAACACTGTTAACTTTGTCACTTCTTGTCTCAGCCTTTTAAATTTATGATTCTTCTTTTTCAATTTCATACAGATTGATGACTTGCCAATTGACATAGCTAAAGAGATATCATGGTCATCATGGTCACCACTTCCACTATTAGCAGGTTTGAGAGGAACATTAGTTGGAATCTTTGAAGTTTCAGGTTCATGTTTCTTTGTAGACTTAAGAACATCTAACATTACTTTGTCATTGTTCTTTTCTCCATCCAAAGAGAATTAAAATTATTCTTGTCCTATTGAAGATACCTCAGGGCTATTGGGGTCATTATTTTTGTTTTTATTTGGTCCAGATGCTTTGCTAAGAGGGGCTTGACCCTTCATTTTCTGCTTCTTCACAATTTTGAAAACTTCACCAATGGGTCAGGTATCCTCTTCATCACTTGCTAAAGAGATTGGTTGTTGTTTGGTGATAGTCTGTGGCTGAGTAGAAGTTTCTCTAGCATTTCTCTTCTTATGCAAATCCCCTTTCCTCTCGACAAATTCTATGTTCTGTTGCTTGGCCATATTTCTAGTGATTCAACAAGTGGGAGGTAGCTCTGATGAATATTTCTTCTCTGGAATTCTTTCTATGCTTTTACTTTTTTGATACTTTCCTTCAATAGATATGAATCCCTCGGCTCCAGAGGAGTCAAGGTCTTCATCATAATTATTTGTGATATTTGTAATGCTTTGTTCCTCTTGATCCTTACTGTTTCATTAGATCACCTACCAAACTTATTTTGGGCAATGAAATGACCCCAAGACTCATTTTTCTTACCCAACTCTGCAACAATTAACATCTTAACTAAATCGTGAAGATATAGGATTTTATAAGGGTCTGGTGTTGCTGCGTACAAGGCTTGACATTTTAACTAAGCTCCTCCACAAATAATAAGGGATTTTTTTTTTCTAGGCTCCAAATGTTGTAACAACCTGCTATGGTATTGGTAAGTTTGAGCATACATGCCTTAGAAACCTCTGTAGAACTACTAGTGGAGCCTCCCACTCATCCTTTATCCAAATTCTCGGTACCCCCTTTGCCCAGTTGGCATTGTGAAATTATGACTTCAAAATTTTGTTATAGGTAGGAGCATCCATGTGTAACTTCTTAAACCATTTCTCTCTTGTCCTTGGAAGCCCTGTATCATAGGTTAGGTTTTCTTCTGATACCTCCATCACAATATTAACTACACGAGCTACCTTCCCATCGAAGCCACGAGCGAATGACAGTCACCTCATCATTATAACCCCAGAATTTGGCAAAGAAATGGTGCCAGTCCACTGCCTTGAAGAGTCTTCGACTTACTTGGTATTCTGGAATAGCCTCCAGGGCCTGCTTGGATTTTGGTTCATGGCAGTCTGCTACCACTGTCACACGATTGGATACACGAAAATCTCAGCGTCGATCCTGAGGATGATAACAGATGATTCGAGATACAAGAAACAATCTGAAATATGCATAGGTATAAAGGGATATGGAAGGCTTGGATCACTACTGTAAAATGATATGGACTTGGCTCATTTGGAATCCCCACTCATAACCATCAGTAAAAGGCGTACATAGGGGCCAATATTTCTTGGAGATCTAAAATTCTTATTGCTCAATTAAGGACTAATTCTCATCAACTCCGTTGTGAAACAGGGCGCTGGAAAATACCAAAAGAAAAGTGGGAAGAAAGAGTATGTATTTTGTGCTCGTCCGGAAAAGTGGAAACAGAAAAACATTTCATTTTAGAATGTGAGGCCCTCAAAGACAGCAGGAAAAATTATGCAAGTGTTCTGGCAGCTAGTTCTTGGGATAATCTATTCAGCAAGGAGTTTGTTGAGAAGCTGGGAGCGATTATTGTAAAACTTCACAGGAAAAGGGCTGAATACAAAAGCCAGAGGGAAAAACAATCTGTCCCATAGGCTATTTTTAGCCTCGTGGACGTTAAAAATTCTTTCTTTATTTCTTTCTTTCTTCGGTGATTCCAAATGAGACCCGATATTCAAGTATCTAAACGATTCCTCTTCGACGTCATGGGTAATGAGGGAAGGAGCAACATTATGATTTGGTACCAGAATAATTATAGTGGTTTATGGAAGGTGTAGTGGGCACCTCTTATGAGTGCGAAAGGTGTCATAATGTATACAAGTGTTCAAATATAGAAGTGATTGCCTTGTTTGTGCACATAAAACAAGCCACTATGGGTAAGAAACAAGCCATGGTTCATACCATACAAGACAAGCTAATTGATAAACCATGGTGAACAGATACGATGCCATGTGGGTTTAAGTGGAATATGGATGGTATGGTTATAAGGTGTGGGGGTGTACATATAGAATGGGGTCATAATATATGAGAGTGGGTTTAGAATACAAGATTATAGCATAGGGTGTGGAAATGTAGTTAATGAATACAATTAAGGCAGTATAGAAAAAGAATAAGAAAAACAAGAATAGGACTGAAAAGTATTTGAGAGTTGTTTAATCATATCATTTGTTTTCCATCAACTAATCAGAGTTTAAAAGCATTTTACCTCAGAATGTTAATTGGCCATATTTACAAATACATGTTCATGATTTGGATTGATGCAGGGAGGCCATAGAGCTGAGGAAATCAATACAAAATTCAAACTATGGAACTTTGTTTTAGAATTTGATGTTGAACGTGCTTTTGGGATGAAAAGAAGAGACCTACTACTATCAAAGTTTTCTCACTCAAAGTTGAAAAAACTGTTATAGGTCTTCCAGTACCTACTCTAGCATTCATGTACCAAAATAGATCAGAACTCCAAAAATCCATTTGTGCAGGCACAGGAATGCTCGAAAATGATGTTATGAATAAATTGTCGTTTTGGATACTCTGTTGTTTTGGATGCTTGGTTGTAGTATATTGTTCTGACTAGGATAAGCAAAATTTATTTTTCATACATGCTCAAAAATTGAAATTTCTTTGAGCTTATTTGCTTGTAAAAAGAAAGGTGTTTCTACTTTAAAATTTGAAAACCTAGTAGTGATAAAGGAGTGTTGATGGATGATTTTCCATTGGAAATAGATCTGATGATGAGGTGAGAGGAAAATAGTTGCAATAGGAACAATGAAACAAGGAGGTGGAGTGACAGGATAAGATTTATTCCTCAAGCTCTATAACGAATAAGAGATATGATCCCTTAGCAAGAGACCTACTAAAGGAAGAGATAACCCCCTCTTTTTGAAGCATTCATCCTATCCAGGTGCCTTGCATCCTATTTCCCTTTTATTCACACATTGAAAACTTTTGTTAGAGCCACGAACAAACTGATCTTCACCGAAACCCAAACTTGGCACAATTCTATCTATGTGAATAAATTTGTTGCAGTTGAACATAGAAAGAAGTCATTGGATTACCAGCCAATGATGGAAGATGTTAACCAATGCGAGACTACTCACCTTTGATGAAGATCAAAGTCAAGGTTCTCCCTGGTACATCTTGTTGGCCACGAATAAATGAGTTGATGTCGAGTGTCTTGCAATATTTGATAAACATGAGGCATTACTGAATCCCCATTGTCATCAGCGAGAGAACCTTCCATTGATGTATGCAAGCCTCTAGGTACCACATAAACTCTGACTTTGATCCCCCAGATGTTGTGCTAAAATTTATGGAGGAAAAGTTGTCAGAAGGAGGGCCTTGATGGATCCCCCATCATTTGACACGAGAGTAAACATAATGATTTGAAGAATAGGAAGTAGAACCAACAACTGTATGCCAAATTTTATTGCGGACGTGCCACCAACAACCTGGTTTTCAAGCAGTTCTATGTTTAGTCACTCCAACATGATGGTTTTCATAACTAGATTATTTATTTATTTTTTACTTTTTACTTCCCTTTTACTTTTTCTTCATTATTATTATTATTATTTATATGAATATGTACAATATCAAAATAAACTTGGAAGAAAACTCTAGTAGAAGTGGAAGAAGGAGAAATAGACTCCCTATTAACCACCTCTATCTCAGATTGTTGTAGCATATCATGAACAACTTTTTCTTTGGACATGGGCTTGTGATATAATCTCAGCCTATGCCCATTTACCATAAAAGAAACCTGCTCTTCATATATTGTCTTGATTTTTACCGAGTCATTGTCGAAGATGGTCTCCACTTCATAGGGATCCAACCATCGTGTAGTGAGCTTGCCCTTGAAATTCTTGAACCTAGAGTCAAAGAGGAGGGCCCAGTCATCGGGTTTGAAGTGCTTCCTTTTTATAAACTTGTCGTGCCACCTAACCCACTCTTCTTGTACAAGGATAGTGTGTTGAATGGCATCTTGTCATATTTCATCCAACTCATTCAACTGAACCACTCTCTCTTGTTGGGCCTCTGACAAATCTATGCCTAGTTGTATTGTTGTCCTGAAGGTTTTGACATGGAACTCAATGGGAAGGAGAACCTGCTTGACATAGACAAACTCATAAAGTGTGAACCCCATGGTGGTTCTCCATGCAATCCTGTAGGCCCAAAGTGCCTCTGGAAGTCTATCTACCCAATCTTTATGATGCATTTGCATTGTTTTAGTCAGAATAACCTTCAACACTTTGTTTGTGGATTCAAATTTTCCATTGGCCTGCAGATGATATGGAGAAGATTTGCGGTGATTGATATGGTATTGCTGGACAAGGGATTGCATCGATTTCGATGTGAATTGAGCTCCATGATCTGTTACAATCTCTCTTGGGACACCAAAATGGGTAAGAATATCCTCATAAAGAAAATCAACAACAATTTTTTCACTAGCTTGATATAAATATTTTGATTCTACCCATTTGATTACATAATATGTACAAACTAAGATATACCTTCTCTTTCTTGATGCATGAGAGATTGGTCCTATGAAGTCAAGAGCCCATCTTTTGAAGGGCTCAACCAATACATGTGGTTGGAGGGGCATTTATTTAGCTTGCACGGGACTCCCCATCCTTTGGCAGTTGTCAAAACTCCTTACATATATTTTAGCATCCTTAAAGAGTGTTGGAAAATAGTACCCTTGATGAAGTACTTTGTAGGTTGTCCTCTTATCATCAAAGTGGCCCCCACATGAACCATCATGGAAAGCTCGCAAAATGTCGAACATCTCATCTTCCCGTACACATCTAATAATCAGATATGGTCCAGTGTGGAAGAGATCACCTCCAATCCATGAATAATTGGCACTAATATTGACAATTTGTTGTTTTTCCCGTGAAGAAAGGTGTTGCGACAATTTCCCCGTGGTCAAATAATTTGCTATATCTGTGAACCATGGAGAGTTAGTAGAAATAGGGAATAAATGCTCGTCATGAAAACTATCATCTGAAGGATCACTTTCACTTCCATTATGTATTACGGAGAGGAAATATGCAACGAGATTTTCCTTCCGAGACCTATCTATTATAGTGATGTTAAACTCTTGTAGTAATAATAACCACCTAGTAATTCTACCATTGACGATTGGTTTATTCATTGAGAATTTAATGGCAAAGTGGTATTTGTGAACAAAGACTTTGTAACCCTTTATATAATATCTTAATTTGTTCATGGCATATACAATAACTAGGAATTCATTTTCGGTAACAGTATAATCAAGTTTAGTTGGTGACATGTTTTTTATTATGAAATAAATATCATGCGACAATTGATATTATTTTTTCCCCAAAACAACTCCGAGGGATTCATCTGAAGCATATGTACTAATATGAAAGGGGAGGGACCAATTGGCCCCCCTAAGTATTGGTGTCGTGGAAAGATTTTCCTTCAATTCCTTGAAGGCATTTTGGCATTGGGAGTCCCATACAAAATCAATGTCTTTGACAAGCAATTTAAACATTGGTGTTGCAATCTTCATAAAATTTTCAATGAATCTCTTATAATAACCGACATGACCCAAAAAAATTCTTACCTCCTTTTGTGATCGTGGTGTTGGAATATCCATGATGACTTTTATTTTAGCAGGTCTACCTTGATACCTGCACTAGAAATGTGATGGTCAAGAACAATACCTTCTTTTGATAACATCCTGCATTTTTCATTACTTAGAGAAAGGTAAGCTTCCCAACCTCCAATCAAAACTTTTTTCAAATTATCAAGTTCTTCTTTAAAGGTATCACCATAAACAAAGAAGTCATCCATATAAATTTCCACACATTCATCAATCAGATAAAAAAAAATACCTAACATTTTCCCTTTGAAATGTAGTGGGGGCATTCAATAAACCAAATGGAAAAACCCTATAATCAAAGGTCCCCCACGACCATGTGAATGTGATATTTTCTTGGTCTTCCAGTGCAATATGTATTTGATTATACCCGCCAAAACCATCTAGGAAGGAAAAGTATTGTTTTCCTGACAAGGTATCCAACACTTGATCAATAAATGGCAATGAGAAATAATGTCTCAAGGTTGTTTTATTAAGCTCCCTAAAGTCAACACATATTCTCAATTTACCATTATTATTAGGCACGATGACAAGTGGTGAAACCCACTTTCTATCGGAGATGGGGTATATAAAGTTGACAATCAATAGTTTTTGGAGTTATTCCTTCACAATGTCTTTTAAAGTGGGGTTCATGCGGTATTGAGGTTGTCAGATGGGTGCAACATTCTCTTGATCATAGATACGGTGTATGCAAGTTTTAGGGGGAATGCCACACATGTTGGTTTAATCCCATGAAAATGCGCATGATTGTTCTTGTAGCACCCGAATTACCCGTTCTTTTTTGATCTTGGTCCAATTGAGAGTTAATGTTTAGAAATTTAACTGGGGTTATCTCAACAGGAACATTATAGGGGTCAATACTTTCTTTAATAGATAATATAGGACAAGATGAGGAGCTTGTTGATCCAAAATTTTCTTGAAAAATCCTATTAAAAATATGATTCTACAATAATTCAAAGTGTTGGGTAAAATTTGTTGCAGAAAGAAATTGGTTCAACAAGTTTTCTTTTGTGGGTTCTTTCAAATTTTTGGATTCTTCAATGGTCAAAAGAGGGTGTACACTATATTCTTCTTCATAAGGATCTCTTACCCACAGGGATTCTTCTACTATAGGCTTGGTTGGTGGGTATAGGATCAATTTCTTCAAGGTTATGCCATTAGATATGGTCATTTCTCCATATTTGCAGCCAATAAAAGCATCGACTGTGGCTAACCATGGCCTCCCAAGGATCACTGGGTTACCATCCATGGTGGTCTTGGGTTGGATTACCAAGAAATCCATGGGATACTCCCATGAATCCAAGGTTACTATAATTTCATCCAATAATCCAGTAGGTTCGACCATATATTTGTCAACGAATTTGAGTACAGTGGGATTGGGTCGAAGATTTTCCAATTGCAATTTTTCCATGGTTGGGACAGTCACATTGTTGATGGCAACCCTTAATTCAATGAGGGTGTTATATAAGGGGACATTGTTGATAAATATAGTGACTATCAGATTAACCGGATCTACATATTTCTCCATCATAGTCTTTTCAAACATCAGATAAGCTAGTTTCCCTACTACTTGAATTGCGAGAGGCTCCTTTTGTTTTCTTCTTGGTTTTTTAATGCATAACTCCTTGAAGGTTTTGGCATATATGGGGACATTTATGGCTTGCAACATGGGTATTTTGACATAGAAATCTTTTAGTTCCACTTCTAAATCAAATTCTAGTTGGGCAGCCAGTTTTTCTATGGCTAATCTCTCCAGATAAGGAGGAATTTTAGGTACTTGAGATTGTTGTGTGTGTAAAGTGGGAACTTGAGGTTTTACTTCCTCAGTTGTTGCAAATATGAAGTGGAAGGTGTATGTGTAGTAGGAATAATTACTTCATCGGGTTGGTCATCATTGTTTGTTTGATCAGGAGTTTCAATTTCCTCTTCAATGACGACAATGGAATATTTTGGTTTCAAAACCTTAGGTGTATGTATTTTAATGGTATTGGAGTGACCAGGTTTGTTGGAAAGGTTGGTAGCTCAACATTAAAGGAGGGATGAGTTGGTCTATTTTTAGGATTGGGGATCGACTGTGCAGGAATCTATGTTGGTCTAGGGGGATTTGGACTTGCGGTCAGCTGTAGTAATGGTGGAATAGTAGGTTGGGATAAAATCACTTGTGTTTGCATAGGAGGGTAGGATTATGGAATTGGTGAGGGATGTTGTGGACACTGTGGGTAAACCTGATAGGGTACTGGAATATGTCGTGGGGGAATATTTGCATAGGTGTTCCCTCGCCAACCTTGTTTCCAAGGTTGATTTGGGTTGTGTTGTTGTGGCCATGTAGGCTGCCAAGGATGGTTTTGCTACCAAGGTATCTAAGTATTCCATTTTTCAGAATTAGAAGAAGGAAAATATTGTGGAAAAGGTTCTTCTGTCATAGCTTGTACATGTGGTTTCCATGGTTTCTTTGGAGCAGCCTGCAAAGAAGGTTCAACTGTCTCATTTCCTCCTTTATAAATAGGTCTTAGTCTTGGCAGTGAGGGGAAAATTTGTGTGTCATGATCCTCTGCAAAAATAACTTAGATATGTACATTGTTTAGTGGACATTCTCTTGGAGGGTGCCTTTTTCTACATTGATGACAAAAAATAGTTAAAGTTGCATATTCTTCTTGTTGTTTCTTTTTAATTTTTATAGTGTCTAATTGTGAGCTGAGAGTACCAAGGATTTATATTTTGAAATCTTCTAACAAATTTCCTAAATCCACCCTTGTTACTCCCCCATACAACAGATTTGGTTACCCTGGAAAAAGTGTCCCTTATTACCTTACCAGATTTGGCTCTGCTCCTTGAATATTTCCTGCACGAATTGCAAATATCAACAAATGGTAAATGAGAAATATCGTTAGAACCCATAAAATTGAGGACATCTATGTATTCTTCCAATATTTCAATTAGAAAAATAGTTTTGGTTGTCTCATCACTTAGTGTTCCTGGTTTAGTCTTTTGGAGGACATATAAAAATCTATTAACAAAATCCTCAAGAGTCTCCTCAACATGTTGCTTCATTTTAAAGATATCATTGCATGTGTCCCTGGTCTTGCAATAGTCTTGTTTCTTATTAAGAAAGGCGGTTTTCATTTCATCCCAATATGTAATGGAAGATTCTCCAAGGCCCATAAACCACCGTAGAGCAGAGTCTTTAAATGTTGTTGGGAACAATTTTAGTTTCTGAGCATCATTTGCATAGTTATAACTTCGACATAAAATGTCAAATTCAAATAGGAAAGCGTCTGGATCTTTTGTGGCCATACCTCATAAATTTGGTAGGACTGATGGAGGGATGTTTTTAATAGCCACATGTGGTGCCAAGTCAAGGATAGGGAATCCAAAGTGTTAGCACCAATATTTGTTTTAGCGCCTGGCCATCATCAAACATCTCCAAGGGTTGGTTTCAAAAGGAAGCTTTATCATTTCTTATCTTCATTTCCATTTGCAAACTCAGTGTGCTTCCAACTTTCTAGTCGCTGCAAACTCTTGGTGTTGATAACTCTCTGTAGTAGATTGATGGTGGATTAAAATATTCAAGGATTGATTGGTTTGGTTTTCTGTAACAAGGAGTATGCTTTATATAACGGGAACTTTGCTTGATGTACAATTTCCACTGCCTGAAAATTTATTATCATCAGATCCTCATTTGTTACAAACTCAGTGTGCTACGAATTCATTGTGTTGCAAACCCCTTGTTTTCCTCGCATGAAAAACCCTAGTTAATTTCACCTTTGTTCGGTCCTGAGAAGCCTCTTTTTGTTGTAATCTTAACCTTCTCCATCCCTCTACAAATTTTAAACTCTGCTACACACTAACTGTGTTGCAAACCATTTTGTGCTACAAATTCTTTGTTTTACATAGATTGTTCAAGATTTTCCCCTCTTTAAAGGTTTTTCTACTTTTTGGGTTGTACCCTTAACTCATTTCCTCAAATTTCTTTCCTTCCAGTCTGTAATGAAATTTTAGCACAAATTTCTTTCTCAACAAACCCTAACCTTGACAAATCGATTAGTAGCACCTTTATTTTAGTCTTTATCATATACCCTAGTAGCACTGGTTATCAGACAAGGAGTTTGTTGGTTGTTTACTTTCATGGATACTCAACAGGGAAAGAAAATTCATAAAGGAGGAGATTTTTTCAGGGTTGAGCCTTATGACCTACAATTGCTCAATTTAGATCCATCATTTAGAGAGACATTTTAGAAGGTGAACTGCCTAGCCTTTTGTGAAAAGATGTAGAGAGGACACCCTGAGGTTGTAGCAGGAATTAACAAAGGTTTTTAAGGTTTCTTGCTCAGTTTTGGCTGCAACTGATATGTTTTGAAGACAAAATGACACCTATTTGAAAGCTCACAACACATCCCGCAGAGGCATTGCAAACTGCTAAATTAAAACAATTTGCAGCAAATTTAGTACACAACAAAATCGTATTTTAATCATAACTTTTAAATTCTGATTTGGGTTCTTCTAAAATTGTTTATGGAGATGAATAATAATATCATTGACTTTCTGACCAAAAATCAGCCCGACCCAGTTCGATGTATGGGAGAAAAGTTGAAAACATCACCTACATGAAAGTTTGCACCGAATTCTGAAATTGCTTTGCAAACTCTAACAGTCTGAAATCTGAGTTGTAGGAGGGATTCCACTTGTCTGAGGGGGTTCAAATGGTTTCCTAGGAGGTATTTGGACATGAGGGACATGTTTTCTATCACCAGATCAAGCAAGATGACCCGTTTCAAAATGAATTTATCACAATAGAAAAGATCCAAAAAAATAGGATCTAGGTGGATTTTCTGCTTCACCTTGTTGTAACAACTCCTAGAGAAAATGGAATCCAATGCAACAACTTGGGATTCGACATCTTTAGAGTATGAAGGAATTATACACTATAGATAGAAGTTGTTTTGTTGATGAAAGGGTGTATTTCATGATCCAAGAGAGGAGAGAGCTTGATGAACAATTTAGCTGTTTATTTGTAATCCCGAGGGCCTGCTTGTAATAACATTTTTCTGCCATTAAAGATTCATGAGAGTTTTTTCTTAGATTATCTGCTTTGTTTTCCATTTCTTTTGTTATCTTCTTGCTTGAATATATTGCAGGTTTTGAGGATCAAAGGATACCTTTGATTATTGGATCCATGAGCATCAACAGTTCTGTGGTAGCTGGACTGTTAATAATTGCTTTTGTTCAAGTATTTTTCAATCTATTCTGTAGAGAGGATCTATGTTTAGTAGACATTATTATTTTTGTTCACTTTCCTTTATTCTAATCATCATCATATAAGATATTAACTTGATGATTTAGATTTAGTGCCTTCAATCTGCAGAGTGGTTTTGAGTCCATGCCCAATGGTAGATCATTGATCTACAGTCAGACTGTTTCCCTCTTTCTTATTCTTTCTTATTGATCCACCCAATTTAAATTGATTTAATTTTTCAAATTATGATGGTTATTAGGCTTGTTCTTAAAGAAGTCTAAGAACAACTTGTAGTGCCAACACAAAGGTTGCTTCTCCTTTGGTCTCTTCATTCCTCATTTCTTCGTCTGAAATGTTTCCAAATAAGCTAAAATCTTCCAACATTGGTGATAAAGCTGGCTCAACAAATGGATTATGAAGTGTTGAAGTGATCTTCAATATCTTGCTCAAATGTTCCTTCAATAGTGGGGGATTCAATTTGTGATACAACCACATTTCGTGGCAGTCCAAAGAGATTTGTAATGCGCTAAGGATTGACTGCCTGATCTAATACTGGATCCACCCTTGGAACTAGTCCACTAATATGAGTGTTTTTCAAATTCTTGACTTTTAGACCTTTCTTGGATTTCTTGTATCTGTTCCACGATAAGTTTAGATTGTGATGTAGTTAGCTTAGAAATCAATTTTTGTGTAGAAATTTCCTTTGTTCATTTACTACCTGCATATCTCTCAACTAGATTAGTTGGGGGGGTCTTATTACTACCAAACAAATTTACTAGAATTTCACCTGCTGATTTAAGAATACTACAACCACTATCCCTATATGCAACCTTACAACCATGGTGTTTCTAGTGGATGTCGGTGTATTGGAGTAGAGTGCTCCGCATATATGATCTTTTCTGTGTTGACTTAGTCCTCTCAATAATGGTCTTATGGAAAAAATTAAGCATGTTTTGGGCCTTTGTATGTGAGCGTCCTTGATTAAATGATCATCCTCCGCTTAATGATGATATACTTAGCACATTCACACTTCAATTAGAAGTATACCATAGAATTTAGGGGATGGTTTTTCATTGGTAAATCATCTCATCATCATTGGCATATGGTTTTAGGAGAGCACTCCTCACTTGCACTCTTTTCTAGGTGGATCTAGCCCTCTCAACAACTAGTTGGCATACTTTTGACTTGTTTCGAAGCCAGATTACTTGGACACACTTGATTAGTTGGAGATTATTGGCACATGAATTAAATTTTGATGATGTGGAATGACATTATTAAAGGATGAATCCCTTGTTTTACTATTGGTGGAACATATGTTGAGGCATGGAAATATTTTATTACTAGTTGATGGGATCATCCCCTTGCTTCATGGAGTGGTTAAGCTGTTGAAGGAAAATCTCCCTGCGGACAGGTAGATCTCCTCTTGAGAGCTAGACTCTTAACTCTTAAGACAGAAGACGCTTAACGTGGACATTGACTTCCTTTCATATCTATACAAACTAATGCATGAGGAGGAAGGAGAAAATGAGTACCTTTTATCGACGTTTGTCCCTGCACGCTCAGAGTTGAGCTCCGATCTTTCGCTCCTCGATGAGTCCTGTAGACAAACAATAGTACGACCACTTCCTACTCTATTGACATTAGCTTGAAAATAGATCTATCTATCAGCGAAAAGTTCATGTAAGATCAAATACAAACTAGAGAGAAACAAGCCAAGCGTGTCATATTAATGAGAACAATGACAGAAGTAACTTACAACCATAGATGTGAATGCGACAGCTTCGTCAAGTCCCCTTTGTCTAACCCTTGCTCAAAAGATCCATGACCCGGATGACAACAACTTCACTGATTACTCTCCTCCAGTTCACCGTGTGTTTCCTATGAGATCATAGGTTTCATGCTTGCAATTCTTCCCCCTTTCCACCATGATAGAGCCTGCTTACATAGGTTTAGAGAGGCTTAACCTCTTGAGGTATGTTTAGGGTAAGTTGAAGAATTCCCTCCTTAGATCAGGGATCTTCTCCTAAGATCATGATTGAACCAGGAATTCGAATGCAACTACCTTCCAAACTCGAAAGATCCTCCCCTTATTCTCCTCAACAGATCAATTGCTACCCATATTAGACAACGCTCCCTCAAAAGGGGCATCAGGGTGCTATAGCGCTCCCTGGTAAGCTCAAGGGGGGCGCCAACGCTCTAAAATTCTATAGTGCTCCTGCAGAGGGGCAGTTTGGTGCTATAACGCTCCCTAGCACCTTATAGGGGAGCATCAACGCTCCTAAGGGTGAGATAGGGGAGTGCTCTCCCTTAAAACCCTAGTTTGAGAGCTCCTTTCAAGTGGCAAGAGATACCTGACTTCAGTTAGCCATTCTCTTTCTTCAAATCAGGTGTTTGAGGTATTATAAGTGTCTCCTTAGTGTCTTCATCGTGGAAATATGCTTTGCTTGACATTTGCGACACTTGTGAACAACATGCGACACTTGCGACAGTTGTGAGGAACATGCGACACTTGGGACACTTATCAAAGCGAGTAATGTTGATGTGTAACAGATTGCCCCCCAAAGTATGAAGTTAGAAGATGAGAACTGATAACTGAAATGATTTGTAGAGTTTCAAGCGAGGGTATAGACTCGAAGAACCTGACGGAAGTTGCACAAAAACATCCAACAAATATTATGACATGTTTCAAAACCCAAGGCAGGCATACCTATGCTTGGGTGATCAAGACTTGCAAGATATGGCCGCCATAAAATACACTGCGGATCCATAATTGTATTGATAAAAAGGTATAGCCACCGAAGATACAATGTGGATCTATACTCTGATGACTTGAACTAATCGTAGCCACGAAAAATACACAGTGGATCTACGAGATGACAAGACATAGCCATGACCAATACAAAGTGGATCTATGTAACAATATATGTATCATTTTTCCAAGATAAATTCCTTCGCAACCTGGGCAAAGCATATATAAAAGTGATCACTCAACCCAGGGTCTTCTCACCGATCCCGATGTAGTACGAATCTAACCATGTGAATAGATGTCCTGATGTCGAACATGGCAGAAACCACTTGATTACCGGTCAATGGTGTAAACCGTTAAGAGGCGCGAGGAAGATCACCATTAATGTCAATGATTCCCAAGGTCCCCTAGTACATTCCAACGAATGTGAATGGATGATCTGGAGTCGAACATCCATGGAATCATCTGATCAGAGGTCAATGATGTAAACCCACTGTCGAATGTGAGGAGGCCTACCATTGAGACATGCAGGTCCCAAAGTACTAACTAGTTTCTAAGCCTAATTCCTGGATAATGTGTTGAGGTCGACAGGAATAGGCTCGTCGAAGGAGGGCCTTGATGTATCCCCCATAAACGACACGAAACAGACATAGAGATGTAATTGGTAGATTAAATGAACATGGAATGACATGGGCATTGAGACAAGATATTTGTGATGGTTGACTCTCGAGGCGGATACTTCCCTTGAACACTGAGGCACGAGAGAAGAAACGTGACATGGACCAAAACTTGATGATGTAGTGGATGCTGTGACTTACGTCAGGTGACCCAAAGGAGTGAAATAAACTCAAAGGATTGGCTTAGTGTAGAGGTTCAACGGATTATAATGCGTGCAAATGACAAAGTGTCGTGTTCAAGGGCGACTCTAAGAATTACTTGGTAATGTTTTCAAGAGACTGCTTGGCTTGCTTCTTTCCAAATTCCCCCCCATCCAGATAGATGAGTACCTCTTTTTGATTTAATGAGATTGAGGAGGATAACACATGCTCGATAAAACTCACCTTCGGTAAGTTCCTCTTCCTTTGTTTAACGAACTGGAAGAAGTAAGGGTTCGGTCCCGTATGGGCCTGTCGATGTGTGTTTTAGCGAGTCCAAAGACAGAAAAATTGAAGGTTTTTCATGATTATAGAGTATGGAAAAACACTTAAAAGAGAACTCTCTCAGTTCCTTTTTCGTATAGTTAGTCTCACGAGGCCGAAAAAGAGATAAACTACCACTCGAAAGACACCCTTTCGAACCTTTTAACGAGCGTGAAAGGAAGCAAGATCACTCGACAATCTTTTCATATTTAGAGAGTTTGAAAAGAGTTTAAAGATGACTCCAGGGGGTTCCTTTTTCGTGTGTCCATGTAGGTCCGAAAAAGAGATAAAAGTCTACCCTGTACGTTCTCATATTTTCGAGCTTGAAAACGAACTAAGACTATGCTCATGGATGTGACAAGGTAAACTAACGATCATAACTGCTTGGAAACCTGTAGTGTCAAAACTGTAATCCAGTGGTTTAGTGAAGCCATTATATTGTCAGAGAAACCCATAAATAACTATACCTTATAAAAAATGGAAATTTATAAATAGTAATACAAGAAAAATCTTCATTTACCATTTCATTTTGCATAAGGATTTGTAGCAGTGGAGATTCTCATTTTGGAGGTGGATCTTGTTTCGCTTGATACCGGAGATACGGTTGATCGTTTCTCTTGCCGTTTGGACTAGGTAGATCTTCATCTCCCCTTCTTTCAATTACATGGTTTAATATTCATTTTCATAGCAGTATTAAATTAAACAATGAAGCCCTAGGTCGCTCCAAAAAAGATCAAATCGGCCTCTATTAAAAACGATGGAAAAAAGACATTTTTTTGCAAAAACGTGTTTAGAAGGTGATAGCAAAGATGCCAACGCCTTGACTCTCGGGTGGATGGGTCATTTTTGTTAAAGAATCCATAAAAAACTCAAACATATGCCCATACATCCATTGATGGAAATTGTTTTAATTTTAAATGTTTTATTGCTGCGCATGGGTTATTGAGTAATGAGAAGAGGGTGTGGTTCTTTTTGAATAGTATGGGCATTAGATTTCATGTTCTTTTTTAAATTGATTAAGAAATTGCCGAAATTGCCGAAAAATTGAATAATGAAATTCTTTGCTTTTTCGTTTGTAGGTGATTTCGGCGACCATGATCGAGTGGAAAGAACGAGAGCATGAGATTGATGACTTGGTTGCTTTGCAGAGTCCTCTCACGTGGGCCACGTTGAGAGCTTGTGGCTTACTGCAATTCTTCAAATTGAAAAAAATGAAGAAGGAGATTTTATTGCTTGAGCACATAATCAGCTTGTGGGATGTCACGGAGCAAGGGTTCTGGATTGGAACACATCTTCTAACCATCGATTTGGAAGATGTATATTTCTTGACTGGCCTCTCGAAAAGAGGGGTTCCTATATCTTTTTCCGGATAGAGGGTGCTTCCTGAGCAAGTGGGTGTGTATCTGGCACGTCATTGTGTCCCAGGAGAAATACTGGTGGGGGGTAGAATCCCTATCAAGGATATACGAGAGTTACCCCTCGGGTCCATTTTGTTTTCCATCATGAGCATGACGGGAAGTACTAGCGCACATCTGGCATCGAGATCGCATGTAGCTTATGGCGTACAGTGTTTGGAGCCAACACTGTTTAACTGGAGCGCAAAGTTCCTTCGGAATGTGAAGGAATAGGTTTCGCGGTGTAGGACGGGGAAGAAACAGTTTGGATACGGCTCTTTCTTGGTCTCATTTTTCTTAGAGTGCATCCCCCAGATGCAGCCTTAGATAGCATTGGCAGTACGACCAATGGAAGAACCACAGATGGAACGATGGACTAGTCTGTCTCCGAGGGTAGTGGCAGAGTTAGAGTTCCGTTTCACCGGTGAATTTTTCTCTTGGCTGAGACGTCAGTATCTCTGGATAGAAGACTTCCCATATACCAAAGTGGACTTTCGTGGGAGCATGGATTTGATTCTACCCGCGGGGGAAGATTGGGATGCGTCAGGTGAGAGACTAAGCAATATGTTGTCTAGTTTTTGTTTTTTAAGTTTCTAATGTATATATTTTTTTGGGTACGTAGAAGAGTTTTTTAAAAGATGTATTGTTTTCAATATGCAGATAAGGGAGCAGTGTGCCTGGCTGAGATACCGATACTAGGACGTCGTGGGGGTGCTCCGATTGCAGCAGATCCAGGGGCACTAGTGATAGGTCTCCGAGAGGTTGAAAGAAACCTTCAAGGCCTCACAATGGGCATTCCTCCTCTACGGAGGAGAGAAGTGCCTTTACACCTGCAGAGGCACACTGTGGGAGTGCCAGAGAATGTTAATTCTCTACTGAGACGCATAGCGCACGCAGTGATATGTTACTCTGAACACAATGTAGTGCAGGGAGATTATAGTCTCTCTGGTGATCTTATTTTGTATGACTTGTCAAGCGATGTTGTATGGGTGTAAAGACCCAACATTTTGCTCTTCTAAATACTTTTTGATGTAATCAAAACATTTTCAGTCACGCTATGTATATATATACAGTTCTGAGTTTTTACAGTGCCAAATGATTTGTACATGATGATGCCTTTAATGTGATGTGTTTTAATTTACATGTGATGTACAATTTTGCTTTCCTTTATGAAATCTTATATATGGGCGAGATACCGATCCATGATGTAATTAGCTAACGAATCCGACACATTGTTGAGTTCTTGTGGAATATGTCTGTATTCGATATAATCAAACATTCCTTCAAGACGACGAACTTGTAGGTGGAGACGTAGCAGGATAGGATTACGAATAGCATATATACGATTGAGTTGATAGACCATGAGTTGGGAGTCTAGGTTAACAATGATATGAGAGATACCTAGGGAGGAGGCTTGGGTCAAGAGTCTGATGACAACATGATATTCTGCCATGTTATTAGTCGCTGGTCCTAAGCAAATACCTCCTAAACTCACCACCTCGTCAAATTGGTAAATGACCCATGTTGCCGAAGCAATGTTCAGGGTGTGTCGACTAGCGCCATCCGCAAACCCGACAAAGATAGGAAAGGAAGACGTCATTTGCGCATGAAAACACAAGGCACAATTATGAGTGGCCAAGGTAAAGACTCGAGAATGCGAAAGAAACATACACACCAAACTAAAATACAATAATGTACAATGTACACATGCTAGGTGATCTACGCATAGTACTTTTTAAGGTAAAGCCCATTCCAGGGCTCCCCTAGGGAAATTCCATCATAATCAACTAACTCGTAGGCACCTCTGTGTAGAACACATTTCACAATGTAAGGTCCATGCCACAGAGGTTCTAACTTACCTACCCCTAATTTTTCATGAGCTTGGTCATAGATGAGGACTAGGTCTCCTTCTGCAAAAGTTCGAGGATGGACGTATTTGTCATATTGATTTTTTATCCGTTTCTGATGTGCCTCGTTAACAAGAGCGACATCATGACGTGTTTCATCTAGTTTGGAGAGATATAAGAAATGTTCTTCTTCGACAGAAGTATGGGGTAGGAGTTCTACTTTAAGTTTCAGAGATGGAATCTCACACTCGATTGGTAAAACGGCTTCGATGCCATACACCAACTGGAAATGAGTAAATCTAGTTGCGGTTTTCACGGAAGTACGGTAAGCCCATAGAGCGGAGAAAAGTTGTAGATGCCAGGATGTATTGTTTTCCCCTACCATGCGTTGAATCATGGTTTTGAGGACTTTGTTGATGGCCTCAACTTGTGTGTTGGCCTGAGGATAGTATGGGGATGAGTTTTCATGGCAAAAACTCAACTTGGCATGTAATTCACTCATCATCTGGTTCTTAAAGTGTGCACCGTGATCAGTGACGATGGTGCGTGGTACACCAAAACAAGTTATGATGTGGTTAAAAAGAAACAGAGCTGCGGTATGACCATCGTTCAGAAAGGTAGGCATAGCCTCAGCCCATTTGGTAAAGTAGTCGACAGCCACGATTATATAACCGTGCCCCTCGACTGAGGTAGGCTTACATTGCATGAAATCGATACCCCACTTGGAAAAGGGACTGATGGCGATAATGGGGTGTAGCGTAGTAGGGTGGGTGCGTGCCTTGTTGTTAAAAACTTGGCAGGGTGGGCATTTTTTGACTGCCTCAATACAATCTTTGAAAATCGAGGGCCAAAAATAGTCGGCACGTAGAATTTTTTGGGATGTGGCCATCCCAGAAAGGTGACCGCCACAGGCTCCAATGTGACAATCATTCAGAATGCGTTCAACCTCTGCATGAATCAAACATTGTCGAAGGATAGTATCAATACCCCAGTGATACAAGGTGTCGCCGATGATAAGATAACGACGAGAATGGTGACGAATACGTCGACGCTCTTCATGAGAAGTGTTAGGCTGAAAGCGTTGGGTTTGGAGGTAAAGGAGGATGTCTCCGTACCAAGGATCAGAGGTGTTTATGAGGAAAAGAGTTTCATCGGGGAGAGAATCTCGAGGTTCGATGTCTTCATCAGCACGAGGGAGATCCCAGATAAGCTCCGCAAACACCAGGGACTTTTTGGCTTTGGACTTCGTAAATTCAAGATCGAATTCCTGAAGGATGACAATACATTTAGAGTATTTTCCCCCGAGCACTTGACATGTCAAGACATGGTACATGGGGTTTGAGTCCACAATCCCCATGGTGGTGCATAGTAAGATGTAATGGCAGAATTTTTGGACAGTGATGACGACTGCCAGAGCCAGTTTCTCTGCAGGTGAATATCGGAGTTCGGGTCCAGATAGACTCTTGCTCAGGTAATAGATCACATGTTACTCACCGTTGGGGTCCTCTTGAACTAGCACCACTGCAATAGTGGAAGTGGAGGTAGCTAAGTAAAGGATGTAGTCCTTTGTATACTCTGGAGGATGAAACAAAGGTGCTTGGGTCAAGGCATGCTTGAGAGCATCAAATGATCATTGAGCGATGTCATCCCAGATGAAAGGGGTGTTTTTCTATACCGCATGAATCCTTTAGTTATCTCAGTGTAGTTACAAATGAAACAACGAAGGAAGTTTTCTTTTCCTTGAAAACTTTGGATTTGGGTGAAATTAGTAGGTGGGGGTAAGGCCAGAATAGCCGTAATCTTTAAGGGATCCACCCTAATCCCATATTTAGAGACAATAAAACCGAGCAGTCGACCGGATTCGACAACAAAAATTCATTTATGCGGGTTCAAGCGGATACGGTAGAACCGACATCGGAGAAAAATAGCCCGTAAGTGATCAACGTGATCAGATCGATTGGATGAGTGGGCAGGTAAGTCGTCGAGGTAAGGTTCTACAATATGCTTGATATCATGGAAAGCGTATGACATGGCCTGCTGGAAAGTAGCACCAACATTTTTGAGACCAAAAGGTAGCTTTCGATAGGTGAAAGTTCCCCATGGGTAGATAAAGGCTATCTTATGTTGATCAGCAGGTAAAATTTCAATCTGGTTATACCTGAAGAAGCCATCCATGAAAGAGAAGATTATGCTCCCAGCGCAATTATCAATGATTCGGTCGATGAAGGGTGTAGGGTATTTTTCCTTTGGACAAGCTTTATTGAGATCCCGATAGTCAACACAGACATGGATGGTCCCCTGTTTTTTGGCAACCGGAACAAGGTTGGAGACCCATTCGGTCAAAGGGACAGGATAGATAAAGCCAGATTTTAAAAGTTTCTCAACTTCTGCCTTTATAGCTGCGATTTTCTTGGGATGAACCGGGCGGAGTTTCTGTCGAACAAGTTTCGCACCAGGGTAAGTCTTGATTTCGTGCGCGACAATCGAAGGGTCGATCCCTGGCATTTACTCATAGCTCCAAGCGAAGACATCGCGAAATTCTTTAAACAGAGCGGTGTAAGAGACCACTTCTTCAGGTGTGCAATTAGCACCAAGGTTAATGTTTTCCACAACGCCCTCTTTGATCGAAATATCAATAGTGATCGTAGTAGATATGTTACCCATATTCCCCTCAGAAAGAGTATCTTGTGTGAGGATGGGAGATTGCAGAGCATTGGTAACATCAGGATGGAAGACAGAGTGTATGTCTTGGTGAATTTCTTCTAAAGGCGGAAGAAAAGAGGATCGATGATGGTTATCATCCCAAGGTACGTCGTCAATACCAAGCATTTCCATTATAGATTCGTTGGAAGGGAAAATTTGGGAAATGTAATCGATTGCAGACGATAGGGAATCCAACCATGAAGACATCGAGTAGGCATCAGGTGCCAATAAATGTGGGTTGTCTGGAGAGGGAGAGGCAGATTGAATAGCTATGTATGCGGCCTCGACTGGGATAAGTGGCATGGTGTCACCGAGCACATCGAATTCCATGGGACTAGGTACAATCCAAGGGTTAGATGATTCCAAGGATTGATAAGGCATAGTCGAAATCATATTGACGGTGGAATTATGATGTGTTGTGGGTGGAAGTGGTGTAGGGAAGGTACCCATAAGGCTAGAATCTTTCAACAAGCCAACACCAATGCTTTCATACGTAACTGGGTGGTCTCCCCAAAAAGGAATTTTGTTGGTGACAGGGGCATGAGCATCGGGTGTACATAAATCTAGTTGATCGATAGTGAAAATTTTTCCTTGATGGGGGAATTGTACACATCGAAACACCGATGAGGCGATGACATTCATAGCATAGAACCAACTTCTTCCAAGTAGTAGGTTGTAATCGAGGGGGGCGTCGACCACCTCGACATCAACGGTAACAGTTTTTCCGCCCAACTGAACGGCTAAGGATTGTAAAATTCTGTGAGGATGAAAACCTCGCCCATCAAAAGCGCGTAACATCGTAGGGGATTTATTAAGGGCAGGTGATTTTAAGCCTTTCCAATAAGTTAAAGACATGACACAAGTAGAGGCTCCCTCATCCAAAATAGTTCGGTGGATTTGTTGATTGTGAACAACAACATCGATCTGAAAAGCTAGTTGGTGGGAGAGTCATGGTTGATGATCATCCAGATTAAACGTGAGGTTATTAGATGACTCAGGATCGAAAGCACCGATGGCAGCTAAGAGTGTTCTACGTTGGCTGGGACAGTGTTGTAGAACTTCCAAAGTAGACATAGCACACGGAGCCTGAGCCAAATCTTCAACAATGTTGTAGTTTTGGGAAGCCCGTGAACTAGGATTAAAGGTGGATTTCTGGATAGTTCTCTTAGGAGGGATTAAAATGGAGTCAAACAAAAGTTTCTGAATCTGAAGTGGCCCGGACGGAGGGCTAGCAGACGAAGGACTAACAACAGATGGTAATGGGTCTGGTAAGGAACCGTTAGTGGGCTTCGCCTTATCAGGTTTAATCAACGTGTCATAATTCGTAGTGCGAGTGGTCAGATTAATCCCGTTAAACATGTAAATGTGGTCCCTTGTCGAGGCCTCATCATGGGATTGGTTAGAAATGCCCCCTGGAGTGGGGGTTTGAGCAACCAAAGATTGTTGTTGTGGAAAAGGCTGGGTAAGCACAACAGGTTGTGAATTCCCCTTAAAAATCTTGGCCACTTCATCACAATGTGGACAGTCTCGAGTGTAGTTATCATCACCACACATGAGACATGGGAATTTCGGTTTCCGTTGTGGTTGTTTTCCGGCAGCAGGGGTTTGAGGTTGATTTTTTGGTTGTTCATTGTTGTTGGTTTTCTTTGGTTTATTTCTTGCTTTCTTCTTGCCCCCAGGTTGTTGTGAAGGGGTCGATTGGACCGCATTCACCTCAGAGACCTGAGTTTGAGGGGAGGTAGAAGAGGGTGCATTCGGACTAGGAGAAGCCATTGAAGCGGGCCGATGGGTTGTTCCAGTCGACTGGGAAGTAGATTGAGTTTTGACGGAGCCAATGACTCCATCCGCGTGCGAGGTAGACGATAGTTTAGACGGATCATTAGTGGCATGGGTACCATTTGGTATCAACTCGTAGAGAGTACTAGATTGTGAATAAACCAAATCTAAGTACTGAGCCCGAGCAATAGCTTCTTCCTCGGTAACTAGACCACCCATGGAAACATCACGAGTGATCTGGGGTAACAATGATTTGGTGAACCATTCCGCTAATAATTGGTTAGGAATGACCGCTTTGATTAGCCTTCATCGTTGTCTCCATTCATGAATATGATCAGAGATATGTACGTAGGTTGTCTGACGAAGGGATGTCAATAGTTCAGTACCCGTCTCGTATCGAATGGGTAGTTGGAAGTGTGTGAGGAAGGACATGGCAAGGGAGTTGAAATCATGAAAATAGGCGCGTGGTAGTTCAATATACCACTTTGCTACAGAGCCCGTAAGCGTTCGTTGGAAAATATGAAAACGTATAGAATCATCCATGAGGAAGTTGGATGAACACCACAAATGGAAAGTCATCACGTGGTTGTTTGGGTCTTCTCCGGACTTTCCGTCGAATTTTGGAATATCAGAAGGAAGTTTAGCTGGTATAGCTGGCCAAACCAGAGACTGAAAAATATGATCATTCGTTAACTGAGACAAGTTTGGAAGGTCCAAAGTTGCTAGGAAAGGTAGTTGTTAGTTAAATTGTGGGTAATACTGGTGTGGCATAGGGACACCAGTAGGACCATACACTGGGTTAGACGGATAATTGTAACCAATGGGTCCTCTTGTATAAGGTTGGTGTTGACCAGGGTACACGGGATTTGAAGTATTTTGAGAAACATGTGTGAGCAGAGGATAACCAGATGGTTTTTGAGGATTATAAGCCGAATTCGGCGTTTGTCCATAAGGAGGATGATTCCCTTGAGAGGGAAGAGGTTGTTGCGGAGCTTGAGGATTGTGTCCCACCGAGAACCGTGGGTTTCCTGGAAAAGGGATATTCCATGGATTGGGTGTGGTAGACACATTTTTTCCATACGGTTGATGGTAGGCTCCGGATTGAGGCCTCCCCCCAGCATGAGGGTTCCCTCCAAATGGAAGTTGTCCTCCAGTGGGAGGATGCCCCCCAGCTTGAGGTAGAGTTCCCGGAATTTGAGAACCAGACGTAAATGACTGACCAGTACCGTGGAACGGATTAAGACCACCAAGACCGGTCCCTCCGGGTTGTTGGATAGGTATGGAACTTCCCGGCATAACTTGGGTAGTAGTGGTAGTGGAAGAATTCAGTGCTCTATACCCAAAAGGGAGTGATGATGAAGGTCTAGGTGTTACTGGTGTGCCAATTGTAGCTTGGCTAACCACCGCATTACCGGCAGGAATAGTCGGAATGCGAGAAGCCATTGTAGAATGGGCCGTCTGGAGAGAAAAAGTGGACCTTGGGCCAACGGACAATGTGTTCGGACCAACGAACGGTGTGGCCGAAAAAATGGTAGTACCGGTAAAATGGTTTAAGGGTACGGTGTAGGTGATAGGCGCGTCGACACCTATTCCTGCTCCATAATGATCCTGCACCATGCGCGGTGGACTTCGAACAATGTCTGCAGTCCAAAAGGGGTCATTGACTAAAGGGTTTGAATGAGACCTAGTCGGAATGTCAGAAGTATTGACGACGACAAATTCACCGACTGAATTCAGTTGGAGAACACATCGCTGATATCCCTCCAGAATGCGGAAAGCTTCCAGAGACTCTGAAACAATTCAAAAATTTTCTAAAGGAGTGGGAAATTCTTCTTGGGAGGTTGTAGTGTCTTGAACCTCGCTCCATTGAGGATATTCCTCCATAGAATGAGGGGGTAAAGGGGTGTTCCCTTCCATATTTTCTGGAGGAAGTCCCTGTAGCCTCCGCGAATGGCATGGAGGGTCGATGTTGGCGAAAAAGAGTCAGCGAAAAAGATCTATGGCCAACTACCGAAAAGAAACAACATACGCTAATAGAATCTAGGAATCACAACCAAGCAAACATGACCGTCTCTCGATGACCGTACTAGTTGGTGATGAAATCCAACGTCGTGTGATCAAGTCAAGAAGGGGCGGGGATATGGTGGAACAGTTACAATGGCGACCTGCTTAACGGACTTTCACC